>CM070873.1:113042068-113287068 GCA_036365515.1 Torymus aiolomorphi
AACAAACCCACTAAAATTTGATGAAGTTCATTGCATATCAATGCATCAAAGAATGAGCAAGAATTTTAATAATAGTGACATTAAGCTATAACTAAAATATTTTAAATTGTAGTTGGCATGAAAACTAAACTTTTTAGTCAACTTCGATTTTCAAGTTTTGTAAAAGCTTCTGAAAACTGGGCTGTCGTAAAAGCAGCATTGACATTTGCCATATACCCAAATAAAATTGTGTATAGACAATAATATAATATATCATAAACTATTGGATATGAACAGATATGGAATTGAAACATCCATCGCAATTATGAATATATTTATATTTTATAATAGTGACATTAAGCTATAACTAAAATGTTTTAGATTGTAGTTGGCATGAAAACTAAACTTTTTAGTCAACTTTTAGTTTCAAGTTTTGTAAAAGCTTCTGAAAACTGGGCTGTCATAAAAGCAGCATTGACAGTTGGCGTATACCCAAATAAAATTGTCTATAGACAAGAATATCATATATAATAAAGTATTGGATATTTTTAAAAGCTAATTTTTTAAGTACGTTCTAACAACACAATTTTTCTAGTCCTTTTAATTCTTCTAGTCTTATCTATTCAATAAGCTCTCTCTACAAATGCCCGAATGAAAAAAAGAAATGTACGAAAATGTAGAAAACCGTAAGAAATTGTACAAAACTGTAAGAAACTGTATAAAACCGTATAAAACCGTATAAAACCATTGGTTTTCGGACATTTTATGGGAAACGATTTATACGGTTATATACACTTTTATACATTTTTATACATTTTTATACATTTAAAAAAATTAAAATTTTTTCCAGTAAATTTTCTTATATATGTACCAATTTTAATGAAATGTAAGAAAACGTATAAAAATATACAAAACTGCTTAGAAGTGTATAAAAGTGTATATAAATGTAAGAATATGTAATATTTTACATTTTTATACATTTTCTTACGTTTTCATGTATTTTCTTACATTTTTTTACATTTCCTTACATTTTTTTACAATTTCTTTTTCCCGACTAATTTGACAAAATTAGTCATATTTGTAAGAAAATGTATAAAAATGTAAGAAAATGTAATAAAGTGTATAAAACCGTAAAAAAATGTCCGAAAACCAATGGTTTTATACGGTTTTATACGGTTTCTTACGGTTTCTCACGGTTTCTTACGTTTTCTTACATTTGCTATTTCCATACGGGTGGTAATAATTTTTTTCATGACTATAGAAATAAATATAAAACTTTCTACGAAAGTATAAAATAAGGCAAGTATAGACGTTTTTTCTGCATAATCTATAAAAAATAGCACAATTTGCCTAGTCGTTTTATTTCTTCGAATCTCGAAATGTATTTAAATTTGTTCATCTTTCTGTACAAATTAGACACAAGAAAGTATTGAAATCAATTTATTGTAGTCAAGTACCCATAAGTTAACTTGACTGACATAATACAACTTTTAGTATCTTGCGTGTAGAATTACATTTTACGCCAACGTTGTATCTTCAAAAATATTCAGCCAGCGGGCATAAAGTACTACTTAACGCCTAACAGGCGCAATAGCTCTCATACTCCTACAAAACTTTATAGAACCTACGCACTTTACGCCCGTGTGGGCGAATATTATTTTAATTATATAACTATTATGCCTTCTTTTTATTTCTAAAATTCATAAGAATTTTTTCAGATATTTACGGAAAGTCAAAGCCTATATAAAAAAATTACATAGTTACCACCACATCACCATTTTTCATTATTCTTTCTCAATTTTGAAATTTCTATAATATTACGCATCTTGGGAGGACAATAGAAGTCTATTATAGAGCTGCTCTAGCAGGGGTGGTCCTCCAATCCAAATGTAGAATACTAAATTTTTACATAAATTATATTTAAACGGTATCAATTAAAAATTAGAGCCAATGTAATTATTTATAATGGGCTTATAGGTATAAACATTGTTAATGAATTTATGTAAAAATGTAGTATTCTACATTTACAAAGTCCACCGGTAAACTGGAAACCGTCGGGCCCGCCAAGTATGTATGGGAGCAGGGATGGTCCTCCAATCTAAATGTAGAATACTAAATTTTTGCATAAATTATATTTAAACGGTATCAATTAAAAATTACAGCCAATGTAATTATTTATAATGGGCTTATAGGTATAAACATTGTTAATGAATTTATGTAAAAATTTAGTATTCTACATTTACAAAGCCCTCCGGTAAACTGGAAACCGTCGGGCCCGCCAAGTATGTATGGGAGATTGGAAGACCCTGCTAGAGCAGATCTATAGACTTCTATTGTCCTCCCAAGATGCGTAATATTATAGAAATTTCAAACTGGTGTTGTGGTGGTAACTATGTAATTTTTTTATATAGGCTTTGACTTTTCGTAAATATCTGAAAAAATTCTTATGAATTTTAGAAATCAAAAGAAGACATAATAGTTATATAATTAAAATAATATTCGCCCACACGTGCGTAAAGTGTGTAGGTTCTATAAAGTTTTGTAGGAGTATGAGAGCTATTGCGCCTGTTAGGCGTTAAGTAGTACTTTATGCCCGCTGGCTGAATATTTTTGAAGAACAACGTGGGCGTAAAATGTAATTTTACACGCAAGGTGCTAAAAGTTCTATTATGTCAGTCAAGTTAACTTATGGGTACTTGACTACAATAAATTGATTTCAGTACTTTCTTGTGTTTAATTTGTATAGAAGAATGAACAAATTTGAATACAGTTCTGAGAACAGTCGTACAGTTGTTTCGGAGAGTCGTTTGCATTACTTGACTATCGGTAATTGATTTCACAACTTTCGTTTGCGTAGGTTCTATAAAGTTTTGTAAGAGCGGTATATGAGCTATATTATGTCTCTTGGGCGTTAAGTAGTACTTTATGCCCGCTGGCTGAATATGTTTCATAAGTAGGTATGAAAAGTTGTATTATGTGAGTCAAGTTAACTTATGGGTACTTGACTACAATAAATTGATTTCAGTACTTTCTTGTGTTTA
Organism: Torymus aiolomorphi; assembly: GCA_036365515.1. NCBI lineage: Eukaryota > Metazoa > Arthropoda > Insecta > Hymenoptera > Torymidae > Torymus > Torymus aiolomorphi. Next base: position 113,045,089 of record CM070873.1, read on the forward strand.
ATTTGTACAGAAAGATGAACAAATTTAAATACATTTCGAGATTCGAAGAAATAAAACGACTAGGCAAATTGTGCTGTTTTTTTATAGATTATGGAGAAAAAACGTCTATACTTGCCTTATTTTATACTTTCGTAGAAAGTTTTATATTTATTTCTATAGTCATGAAAAAAATTATTACCATTTGTAGAGAGAGCTTATTGAATATATGAGACATTGAATAGATGAGCTTATTGAATAGATAAAAAATTAGCTTTTAAAAATATCCAATAGTTTATTATATATTATATTCTTGTCTATACACAATTTTAGTTGGGTATACGCCAACTGTCAATGCTGCTTTTACGACAGCCCAGTTTTCAGAAGCTTTTACAAAACTTGAAACTCAAAGTTGACTAAAAAGTTTAGTTTTCATGCCAACTACAATCTAAAAAATTTTAGTTATAGCTTAATTTCACTATTATAAAATATAAATATATTCATAATTGCGATGGATGTTTCAATTCCATAACTTTTCATATCCAATAGTTTATGATATATTATATTCTTGTCTATACACAATTTTATTTGGGTATACACCAACTGTCAATGCAGCTTTTACGACAGCTCAGTTTTCAGAAGCTTTTACAAAACTTGAAACTCAAAGTTGACTAAAAAGTTTAGTTTTCATGCCAACTACAATCTAAAACATTTTAGTTATAGCTTAATGTCACTATTATTAAAATTCTTGCTAATTCTTTGATGCATTGATATGCAATGAACTTCATCAAATTTTAGTGGGTTTGTTTTTATGTTAATATCTTCTTCAAGAAGTATTTACACTTAAAGCAAAAAATGGAATGACGCCTGAATATGAAAGAATTATGTAAATAATGTAATAATGTATTATACTTGAGCATGATGCACTTTTAACAATCTGAGAAAATGTTATCCAACTTTAACCACAAACATTAAAGTTATTTATGAAAATAACTTACAATCTAAACAGGTTGCTAATATCTTTGCGCGTTGTTATCTAAAAAAATAATGAACCATTACTTGATGTCACTACTTAATCACAACAACAATATTATCTAAAACATCTTAGTTATAGCTTAATGTCACCACTTAATGTCAGTATTATTAAAATTCTTGGTCATTCTTTGATGCATTGATATATACTATGAACTTCACCAAATTTTAGTAGGTTTGTTTTTATGTTAATATCTACTTCAAGTATTTGCACTTTAAGCAAAAAATGGAATGACGCCTGAATATGAAAGAATTATGTAATGTAATAATGTATTATACTTGAGCATGATGCACTTTTAACAATCTGAGAAAATGTTATCCAACTTTAACCATAAACATTAAAGTTATTATGAAAATAACATACAATCTAAACAGGTTGCTAATATCTTTGCGCGTTATTTTCTCAAAATAATGAAAAATCACTTAATGTCACTACTTAATTAATGTCACTGTAATAATTAAAATTCGTGGTAATCTATTCTTTGACGCATTGATATGCAATGAACTTCATCAATTTTTAGTGTGTTTTTATGATATTTTTTTTCAAGCAGTATTTGAACTTTAAGCAAAAAATGAAATGAGGCCTGAACCTGAAAGAATTAATGTAATGTAAAAAAAAATACTTGAGCATGATGCACTTTTAATAATAATCTAAGAAAATCTTATATATCACTATTTCCGGGTTTTAATAATGCTAGTTTACCTTTAGAAATCGTAGGGCCAGTAAAGCATCCACAATTAAAACACCATAAAGTAGAACGAGGCTCTACTAGAGGAATATTATCTGCAACAGTATTTCTTTTTTTTCTACTACAGGAGGTTGCGTTCATTGACAGACTTGAACATAATCTTTTGGTGGCCTTAATGCATAATGCACAATAATAATGAGATTTTGAACTCTTCTATATGTTGCAAACTATTTAGTCATAATCTACTTGTCAATTATCCTTGTTCTGATATAATAATCTGTAACAAAAAAAAAAAGATTTCACAAAGTAACAATAACTTATATTAATAACATTATTTTTTTTATTTTATAATAAAAGTTTGCTACTTATCTGAAAATATATCTGAATAAATAAATAATATACACCAAGTCAATTTAAATCGGATTTCAATGATGTAAAATGTCTTGCACATAAGTTGTATAAATGATGATTGTATACGGACTAATGCGTAATATTGAAAGTTATTTTATGTATACATAAAATAACAAGGCTAGGTTGATTGACCAGATATATATATACCATATATACGGATCTCTCTCTCTTTCTCTCTATGTCCGTCGTTCTTCTCTCTTTCCCTCCCTCTCACTCTCCCACTCTTCTCTCTCTCTTCTCTCTTTTACCAGTCGGTCGGACAAAAATGCTATACTATGTACCGGTCGGACAAAAATGTATAGTTTGTGCTGACTGAAGAATATGGAGAATCGGAAATAGTACATAAAAAATATTCAGATCTCTAAATCTTTTGAACGGGACAATCTTTTTAAATGAAACCTTTCGATTTGAGTAGAGCAATGAAATGGCTTTCGATTAACAGCACATGTTAATATAGTTCAAACAAATCTAATACGTATATAGGCGCATTGAATTTCTCGCAAACCTATTTCAATGTAAATTTTTTTTTTATTCTTCTTCGAAAAGCCTTCAAAATGCTGTTTTCGTCAATATTGGCCGAGCAAAGGGAAAAGAATTACAATTTTTTGAAACAAATATATATATAAATATATATATATATATATTTATTTCAAAAAATTGTAACTCTTTTCCCTTTGCTCGGCCAACATTGACCAAAAGAGCATTTTGAAGGGTTTTCGGAGAAGAATAAAAAAAAAATTTGTCGAATGAAAAAAATTTGGCCGCAGTCTCAATATTCTTTGATGAAGGTATATCAAAAAGCAACCAATCAGAGGCTTTCGAAAAGGGTTCTAAAAAAATACTGGCACATTCTAGAGATAAAATGCAAACTTTTTCCCAATCAATGTCCTATAGAAAAAATTTCAAATTTTTGAGTAAAAAAATGACTAATGTTGAGTTATAACCAAAAAATGGAAAAAATTTGAATTTTCAATGTTCCATAACTGGCTTATTTTTGAAAATTTTGGTCTCAAACTCTAGCATTATTTTTTCATGAAAAACTAGAAGTAAACCAATTTTCAGCGATTTTAAAATTTTGAGCTGCTGACTTCACCTGAAATATCCCATATATATGTATATTACGTACATAAATATATTAATAATAAATAATAAATAATAATAAATAGTTAATAATAATTTGGGTTAATAATAATTTTAACCTTCTTTTCTTATTTTCAATATATTATAAGTTCTACTAGCTAACTAACTAACCATTAAATTTAAGTAATTTACTAAGCCCTAGCCCGGATTTCCCCCATGCAGTAAGTAGCTAGTTTGATTCATTGTAGCATGAATCGGCAAAACTACTGAAGATTGGGGTGCACGATCCGTTGAGATTTAGGTTACTAACACAGACTCAAGATAAGCAGGAAGAACCCGAATTGACCAACCAAAGGAGAGTATGCGTATAAGTAAAGGGAAACTCAGCACTTATATTAACCCATTTATCAATCGTTAGGACAGATTTATTTAATTCCTCAGAGTCACGGCGAATTGGGGTAAAAATAGGAAAAGGAATGACAGAGGTCCTAGGGCGACATCCAAAATAATTTATGGTTCTGCCCTTACGTGCGGGTATTTTAATCTCTCACGTAACAGCGATATACTGTATCGTAAACGGGAAAAAAAATTCCCAGATCCGCAACTACGTCGCTCGGAAAAATTTTTCGACAGTTTCTTGTAGATAAAGTCCCCAAATACTTAGAAAAAAATTATGAACGAAATTGCTTTTCCGGAAAAGCCACCCCCACGGCAATATACTGTGTCTTAAACGGGAAAAAAATTCCCAGAGCCGCAATACGTCAGTCGGAAAAATGTTTCGACGGTTTCTCGTAGATACAGTCCCCAAATGCTTAGAAAAAAATTATAAACGAAATCGCTTTTCCGGAAAAACCCCCTCAGGGCGATATACTGTGTCGTAAATGGGAAAAAAAATTCCCAGAGCCGCAATTACGTCGCTCGGAAAAATGTTTCGACGGTTTCTTGTAGATAAAGTCCCCAAATACTTAAAAAAAAAATTATGAACGAAATCGCTTTTCCGGAAAAGCAGCCCCAGGGCGATATACTGTGTCTTAAACCTACTTTTGTATCTCTGAATAACATGGATTTTATAGAAAACGTTAAGATGAACTGTCCCAATGAGATATCGCAAGAAAAAAAAAACTGCATATCGTTTTTTAACCTCAAAGTCTCTACCACCTGGAGTAGGTACAAGGCGGCTCGGCCAGCAGAGCTTGCGAGATTCGGCTGGGCCCGAATATACGAGATCCCCTAGAAACCAGCCAGCGAGCCCCGATTTGTGTACCTGTCCCTATTTGTGTGCTCTGTTATTTAAACGCGTCCGAGTACGCGTCATACAAATAAGCTGATACGAAGACAGCATTGAAATATTTTTCGTTCAAAAATTAATCTATTTAGCTTTTATAAGATTTAAGTGTCAAACTTTTTTAGTCAGTACTAAGATTGCAATAATGCTTTAAAAAGTACAACATGTGATTTGGAAGGATTAATTACTTCTTCTTATTCGAAGGTGTTAAGAAACAACAATATTTTTATAAGAAAAGATAATGTATAATAGTATTTTGAAGTATAAAAATTAAAAAGTGGTTACATGTTATAAAACTACTTTTACACTTACACAATAACCATTTATAAAAAAATTTCAAGATATTTCTCGTATTTTAAATGACTTTGTCCAGTAATACCGCACGCAATCAGCATTTGTGCGTGCCGATAGAGGGTAAACATAACGTTTGTTAGGTTATACGTCGCTCAAAAGTGATTGTACAAACTACGTTTTTTCGTGTAGAAATATTTCATCACGTTATAGAAAAGTGTGTTCTAACATTCTTTTTATTAAATTATACTTTTACTGGCAATAGATTTTGGAAGTGAATTCAAAATTAACGTCAAAAAGAAGAAAATTGCATAAGAAGCCGAAGCAAAATATATCAATGAACTTCCAAATCGTAGCACCGGTAAATTAATATATTTTGGTAATAAATATGTGAAACGCTAATATATTATCATAATTTGTATATTTATAGGTTTGATTATATTGAAAATGACATTTTTTATGATGATAAAGTACACTAATCCGGAGCACACATACGTGGACAAGCAGATTAATTGGGGGAATACAATTGCGTTCATCGCCGTCTCTTGGGGCACACAAATGTAGGCAAAAATGATTTTTGCTTCCTCCTAGAGGAAGCTTTGTGATAGTAAAAAAAAAGTTTATGAGATAATGTGTTAGAAATGTTATTTAGCAAATTTGGAATCGAAATACACTATTTTTAGAAAATGTCCGTATGGATGTGTGTGTGTGTGTGTGTGTGTGTGTGTGTGTGTGTGTGTGTGTTTGTGTGTGTGTGTGTGTGTGTGTGTGGGTGTGTGTGTGTGTGTGTGTGTGTGTGTGTGTGTGTGTGTGTGTGTGTGTGTGTGTGTGTGTGTGTGTGTGTGTGTGTGTGTGTGTGTGTGTGTGTGTGTGTACGCTGATATCTCATAATCTACTCGACCGATTTTAACGGGAGAGAGAGCATTTTTTTTAGATTTTGCTTCCACAATTGGGGTCAATATTCTATTTTTGTAAAACTTAATTTTTTTTTTATAGCCATTTTTAATTTTCAAAATTTTTATTTTCATGAATTCTCTGTATGTAGGATAAAATTATCTACAATTAAAAAAAAAAAAAGTCGGCAGCTATATTTCGTCATAACTTATTGATGAAAACGCAATTTTTTGTAAATAGGTTATATTTCGAAATTAAAAAAAGATATTAACATGAATATTTTTTTGGTTATAAAGGATATTAAGTACTATAACTTATTAAATTTTTAGGTTTTTTTATTCATTATTTTTTGAGAAAAAAAATAATTTTTAAAAAAAAGTGATTTTTTTTTGTCCTTCAATAACTATAGTAAAATTGGCTTAATCACTTTGAAATTCTTTGTAGGGATAGATTTTGTATACCAATCGAGTGAGTTCTTTGGGCAAAAGGATTGATCCATAAATTTCGGAGATATTTGAGGTTAAAATTTTTTTCAATTTTTTTTTTAAATCGTAATTTCTCGAGAACGGCTCTATGTATCTAAATGGGGTGGGTGGCATTCGAAAGAGAATTAAATTACCTATATTTTCTAAACAAAAGTTAATTCTCTAGCTGTCACGGTTCTTTTGTTATTAACAAAAACGTAAAAATTGAAAAATGAAAAAAATGAGTTTTATATGTTCAACTATTACAAGAGTAAAATTTTTTATTCACTTCAAAATTCATTGTAGAGGTATATTATTGATAGTTCAATAAAATAAATTAAAATATTTATATTTTCTGAAAAATTTTTTAGTTATCACGGTTTTTTATTATTAACAAAAATGTAAAACTTGAAAAATTGAAAAATGAAAAAAAATCTGTCTTTATCAAATTTTTTAAAATACATCCCCTCACATTATAACAGCCTTTCCACATAACGCATTCAATATAACACATGTAGCTTTTATATATCTTCAGATCGAGTTCGTTGCCCAAAAAAATCGGTCCATTACGAAAAAAGATATTTGAGGTAAAAAATTTTTTTTAAAAATTTTCGAATCGCGTTTTCTCAAAAAATACTTGATTTATCGATTTAAATTTATAGAAGACTATACTTGGTTAAAATTTCAGGAGATCTTCATTTGTTTTTTAGAAAAAAATCATTTTAGAAAAAATTTGCGTTTTCGTTGTCGCACGATAACAAGAGCAAAAATTACCCAATCGTCCTGAAAGTTGGCACAGATGTAGCTTTTATATATTTTCAGATCAAGTTCGTTGCCCAAAAAAATCGGTTCATTACGAAAAAAGATATAACGCACAGTTTAAGCTGAATCCGGACCCATGACCCTCTCCTAGTTAGTCTAACCGTACAAGATAAAATAATAAATTTTAAATATTAGAAGTAAAAATTAATTAAAGGGATCAATAAATTAAGTTTGAGGAAGCTACGTGCCAATGAATTGGCAGCGGTTTTTTAAATTTTAATATAACTTTCGATAGATTTGATATTTTGTAGAGAAAAATATTTCCGTATTTAGATTAAAATTAAACTATCAATATGTATTAATTTCACATTCGTGCATTGTTAAATGAGTTCAACAATCGCAACAAACCTGGAAGCTTCCTTAAACACTAATCGGAACAACTACCCTTTGCGCTTTTTTCAACTCTCTCATAATCATATACTGAGTCTCTTGGAAAAAAAAGAACATATATCGATAAATTTCCCCCCTCTTTCCAGTGGTGCTATTGTTTATTCTCTGAAATGCTTTTATGCGGTCAAAAACTTAAGTTGAAAGTTATGGCCGATTTTTCTAAAAGAATACTATTTTTTTGTTAAACAAATTTTTTCATTCGAAAGTACAAGTTTTCATCTTCGAAATCCAAAAATTTCAAGTTGGAGAAATGAAGGGTTCATAAGTAATAATATTTAACAGATGGCGGTGAGTCGCCGCGCGTGCTTTGTGCGCTACGCCGGAGCGCGCTGTTGCCGACGGATTTCACTATTTCATTGTTTCGTACTTAATAAATATCATATAATAAATTTTTTAATCTTTTTTTATTATTAGTCAATACTTTGTGTTCCATCTTTTGCAATTTTTTGTTAATTTACTAGTATCTGAATTTAATTGAATAGGTCTTGTCTCAAATTTAGATTTCTTTACTTTTGGATACGTGAGTATACTTCTAAAGTTTCCGACCCTGAGAATTGTTATAGTTCAAGCCTCTTAATGTGTGCTGAAAGTTTAATAGAATTAAATAAAAGAGTTACAGGTACTCTTTTTGCTGATTTTAACCTTTGTTTTAATTTTAATTCATCGTTTCTAATTCATCATTTGAAGACATCTTTTTTCTCTGTTATATAAACTTAAAACTCATACTTTTATTTTCAAACAGTGAAGTTCATATTTATAAACCTTGAGGGAGTACTCATCCAGAGAAGAATTTTTAAATTCTCTTTTAGGTTTCTTGGAAAAGTACGTCTTTTTTACCAAGAAGCGGCTAAATCATTTCACTGCAACACTAATCAGTGTAGTTTGGCAGCATTGGTCCTTTATTATAGAGAATTAAATTTTAAAACTTAAAAAAGCATGATACTTTTTTGAGACAATTTATCTCGTGCTGCCGTAGCAGTTTATCTAAAAAATTATAATCAATTACCCTAATAAAAAACTCTCTTGATTTCGCCAAAAAAGGTATTTGTTTCACTGATGGAACTGGGCAATACTATAAAAACAAATACGACTTCCATAATCTTTTTCATCATTTTGAAGATTTTTCTGTTGAAGCAGAGCAGCGCTTTCAGGCAACCGTGTACGGAAAAATGCATGAGTATTGATTGTGCCGCTTCTTGGTCAATAGGGACGAACTTTTCCAAGAAACCCGGAGAAGTTAAAAATTTTCCTTTGGATAAAAACTCCCTCAAGGTTTATAAATATGAAGACCACTGTTTGAAAATAAAAGAATTAGTTTTAAGTTTATATAAAAGACAAAAAAGATGTATATGATCAAAACTAAAACAAAGGTTAAAATCAGCAAAAAAAGTTCCTGTAACTCTATCATTTCATTTTATTAACCTTTAGACTGCCGACCTGACTCATATATGAGCCAGCTGTGACCTTGAAAACTCGTTTCGACATATTAGATATTTATATAAATAAAGTTTACCTTTTAAAAATGTTCATTTTTAAGGTAAAAATGCCGGCAGTCTAAAGGTTAAACTGTTGCGACACGCAGCCGTCTTTTTAATTTAATTACTTATGAACCCTTCATTTCTCCAACTTGAAATTTTGGGGTTTCGAAACTGAGCACTCGTACTTTCGAATGAAAAAAGTTCATTAAAAAAAAAAAAAAAGACATGGCATTCTTTAAGAAAAATTGGTCCGACCATTCAACTCAAGTTTTTGACCTAAGAAAAGCATTTCGGAGAACAAACAATAGCATAACTGGAAAGAAGAGGAAAAATGTATCAATACATGTTCACTGTTTTTTTCCGAGAGACTTATCATATGATTGCGAGCGAAGTTGAACAGAGCGTATTTTATGCGAAAAAGACTCGGCTCGCGCCCGCTGGCTGGTTTCTAGTGGACGCTCCGATATGCACTATAAGTGTACCGATCAGCACGAAGTGCCTCGCAGCTCGCGAGTCGTCTACGCTCGAATACGCGCTATGAGTGTACTGATCGGCGCGAAGTGGGAGAATTGGGAGAAAGACGGGCTTGGCCAGCGCAGTACGCGAGAGCTAGCTGCGCTCGAATATATATATATATATATATATATTTATGTTTTATGTTAGTTTCCAGGACATTCCAGATGTTTAACGTTGGTTTCGGGGACATTTGTTAGTTTTGGGGACAGTCCCTGAATCTAAATATGTTTAACGTCAGTTTTCAGGACATCGGCCCCCATAAGAGACATTATTTCTTTAGTCACGTATAGGTATACAGTAACATGGGGTCTTGGGAACTAACGTTATACAAGTGTGTGTGTGTGTGCGTGTGTGTGTGTGTGTGTGTGTGTGTGTGTGTGTGTGTGTGTGTGTGTGTGTGTGTGTGTGTGTGTGTGTGTGTGTGTGTGTGTGTGTATATGTGTATGTGTATATATATATATATATATATATATATATATATATATATATATATATATATATATATATATATATATATATATATATATATATATATATATATATATATATATATATATATATATATATATATATATATATATATATATATATATATATATATATATATATATATATATATATATATATATATATATATATATATATATATATATATATATATATATATATATAAAGCAAGCTGCCGGAGGGGAAGGGGAGCGGAGCCTGGGGCCGCGTGCTGCGGCCTCGAAGGCAATGTTGTCATATGAGCGTGCGCGTGCTGACTGTCGCTTTGACACTCGGGAGCCGTTTTTCAGTTTCTAGCGATCTACCTGGCCCAGGAGTCGGAAATTTTCTCGCTTCTGTCTCCCCATTTATGCAATTGGATAAAATAATCATCGCTTTTTATAGAGTTTGATTCGTAGTCCCTAAATTTCGAGGTTACAATTTAACAAAATTGCTTTTTAAAAACCTTGATTTAATGCATTTCTTTAAACCAAAACTTAATTTAAACAAATAGAAACAATCTATTGCGATCAGAATAATTGTTTCTTCAAAATTCAGTCAATTTTAAGATTTAAATGTTGCATTCGACATCTACGAAGAACCAATATTCAAAGAGTTATAAATTTTTCAAATATTAATTTTCAGTATTTAAGAGATTTTTTATTATAGTCAAAAAATTAAACATCGATTAGAAATTATTACAGTTGCTTACCGTTGACCATCTAAAAAGAGGTGTGTATAGTTAATATTACTTTGTATTATAAATATTTCACATTAATATGAGAGTAAATCTCAGGAACTCTTAACTTATTGGGAACTCCAAAGTTTAAGCAGACAAATGAACTAAACAAAATTTTTGCCTTTCGATAAAAAATAAAAAATAAAAAAACAATTATAAATAATGGTAAAGAATCAGCTGCGTACACAAAATTAAAAAAAGGTCGAAAAATTAGTCATTTTTTATGTTATTAATCTGCTTTGCCAATCGATATATTTATCTATATAGGAACAGGAACACACTTACGATCGTTGCACAATTTGTTTAGCTTTTCTGTGTGCCAAAATCTTTAATTTGAGCCCTGATAGGTCGATGTACTATGAAAATTAGCCCATATAAAAGATTTATTCACCATACCCTGTCCGAAAGTCCATTTTCGCTCCCGACTCAAAAACGCGAGTGTGATATTTTGGTCAGGGTATGGTATGGTAATAGTATATCTACTATTCTCAAAATTATTTTCCTCTTACGTCTCGAAAAAAATGAAAGAAAATTTAGAGGTACGCTCATGAGCCGAGTTTTAATTATTCTTTTAGTTTTTCTGAACATAAAAAGAAATATGAACATAAAAATAAATAGAAGATACTTTCAAGTCAATTTTGGATTGAAAAAAAAATTCAGGAAGAAAATGTCACATTTTTTTCTAAACGACGAAACTTGAAAAAGTGATTTAATTTTGAAGACACATCTACAGGGCAAAGTTTTTCTTGTTCTTTAAGCCTTTCTGAATGAGAAAAAAAATTATTTACAAGCCCGGTGATTGGTATATTTTTTGGCGCTACTTTTAAATCTAAAAATTAAGGAAAATTTGGTCTTTTTTCTAAATTACAACTATTATAAATACTGGCATCTGCGTATTTGATCAGTTTTACGTATTCCTTATGATTGCTAAATAAAAAATTAAATGGAATGACTTATGTTCTTTATTGACTTAGTTATTTCAATTATATCGTTTTTAGTAGAACTAATAAATTAAATAATATTATAATATTAGGGAAGGATAAAAATAAAAAATGTAATAATGCGAATGTTGTGTACAAAATTAAATGTAACAATTGTAATGCGTCATATGTAGGGCAGACAAGCAGAAGACTGAGTGTAAGATTAAAAGAACATCTAAAAAAATATTCGGATGGAGACCAAAATTCGTCATTATTTATACACACTACTGATAATAATCATACAATAAATTTTCAGAATATTCAGATATTAGACACCGAATGCAACAGAGGAAAACGACTCTTCTCTGAAGCATTATTTATTCATACACAAAAAAATTTTATTAATAAACAATTTCAAATAAACAGAGTGCCAAATGAATATAACACCTTGATAAATAATTGCGAATTTCTGGTCTCTATTTGATATGATGTCAAGGTATCGATGTGAAGAGGTATTAGGAGCGCACGTATGGTGAAAGTCTAATAACATCTCACATAGATATACACTATTCACACACAAGTTCTTCTAGTCAAGACTATTGATGCCACTTCCTTCAAGACGTGCTTTCCTGCTACCTCTCTCCGCTCTCGGACGTTCCCAATGGGTTTTACCCCACTCCGAATCTGAGCATAGTTATCTGTGTGATACACCGATTTTCACATACAAATAATTTTAGTATGTAAGCGTGAATTTTGTAATATATCGTTACTGACGAGCGGATTGTTGCCCGCAAAACAACGTTGACCACAATAATTTAATTATTTGTAAGTGTGTACATAACTTTTAATTTTTATTGTAATTTGTTTAATTATTGGTTTACAAAACGAGTGTATTGAATTCTCATTAGATTCCTGAAGAGGGACATAGCCAAAAATGTCCGAAACGTTGAATAAAAGATCAAATTAATAAAAAAGGTGTTTGTTATTAATACCTTTGACCTTGGTAGAAGATTGTCCATAAGCTGCAGATTTGTCAAAAAATTAGAAGAAAAAATCTACCATTTGCTGCTATTAACAATTTATTTCAATTATAATATGCATTGAATTTGTTGTGTAATTATAAATAAATCGATTGGCAAAGCACATTAACAACATAAAAAATTTCGACCTTTTTTTAATTTTGTGTACGCAGCTAATTCTTTACCATTATTTATAATTGTTCTTTTATTTTTTATTTTTTATCGAAAGGCAAAAATTTTGAGCTTTAGTTCATTTATCTGCTTAAACTTTGGAGTTCCCAATAAGTTAAGAGTTCCTGAGATTTACTCTCATATTAATGTGAATTATTTATAATACAAAGTAATATTAACTGTGCACGTCTCTTTTTAGATGGTAAACGGTAAGCAACTGTAATAATCTCTACTCGATGTTTAATTTTTTGACTATAATAAAAAATCTCTTAAATACTGAAAATTAATATTTGAAAAATTTATAAATCTTTGAATATTGGTTCTTCGTAGATGTCGAATGTAACATTTTAATCTTAAAATTGCCTGAATTTTCAAGAAACAATTATTCTGATCGCAATAGATTGTCTCTATTTGAAGTTTTGGTTTAAAGAAATGCATTAAAATCAAGGTTTTTCAAAAGCAATTTTGTTAAATTGTAACCTCGAAATTTAGGGTCTACGAATCAAACTCTATAAAAAGTGATGGTTATTTTATCCAATTGCATAGATGGGGAGACAGAAAGGAAAAAATTTCCGACTCCTGGGCCAGGTAGAATCGCTAGAAACTGAAAAACGGCTCCCGAGTGTCAAAGCGACAGTCAGCACGCGCACGCTTATATGTCAACATTGCCGCCGAGGCCGCAGTACGCGGCCCCAGGCTCCACTCCCCTTCCCCTCCGGTAGCTTGATGTTGATATATATATATATATATATATATATATATATATATATATATATTCGAGCGCAGCTAGCTCTCGCGTGCTGCGCTGGCCGAGTTCGTCTTTCTCCCAATTCCCCCACTCCGCGCCGACCAGTACACTCACAGCGCGTATTCGGGCGCACACGACTCGCGAGCTGCGAGGCACTTCGTGCTGATCGGTACACTTATAGTGCATATCGAAGCGTTCGCCAGAAACCAGCCAGCGGGCGCGAGCTGAGCTTTCTTCGCGTAAAATGCGCTCTGTTCAACTCGCTCGTAATCATATGATGAGTCTCTTGGAAAAAAACAATGAACACCTATCGATACCTTTTTTACGACTTTTTCCAGTAATGCTGGATTGTTTATTCTCCGAAATGCTTCTGTCAAAAACTTGACTTGAAAGTTCGGAACGGTTTTTCTAAAAGAATAACATGTTTACTTTTGTAATTAAATATTTCATTCGAAAGTACAAGTCTTCAGTTTCGAAACCCCAAAATTTCAAGTTTGGAACTGAAGGGTTCATAAGTAATACAATTTAAAAGACAGCGGCGCATCGCAACAGTTTAATAATCTGAAATGATAGAGTTACAGAAACTTTTTTTGCTGATTTTAACCTTCATTTTAGTTGTAATTCATCGTTTCTAAATTATCATTTGAAGACATTTTTTTTCTCGTTTATATAAACTTTAAAACTTATTCTTGGGTAAGACATCCCATTGTAAAGCTTCCAAAGTATCCTTGACGACTTTTGCAACATGTGGCCGAGCGTTGTCGTGCTGAAAAATCACTTTGTCATATCTTTTGGCATATTGGAGGCGTTTAAGCTTTAATTCTCTGCTCAATTGCAACAGTTGCTGTTGATAACGTTCTCCAGTGATAGTTTCGTTAGGCTGAAGTAGCTCGTAATAGATTACTCTGAGCTGATCCCACCAAATGCACAACATTAACTTTTTGCCATAAATATTCGGTTTGGCCGTTGAAGTTGGTACATGGCCGGGCTTACCCCAATGATTTTCTACGCTGTGGGTTGTCGTAGTAGATCCACTTGTCATCCCCCGTCACTATTCGATGCAAAAAACCCTTTCGACTTTGTCTTTGGAGAAGTTGTTCGCACGTGAAAAGACGGCGCTCGACATCTCTGGGTTTCAGTTCATGCGGAATCCAATTTCCTTGCTTTTGTACCATACCAATGGTCTTGAGACGGTCTGAAATCGCTTGTTGAGTCACTCCCAAGCTTTCTGCGAGCTGCTCTTCAGTTTGGCATGAGTCTTGGTCCAATAATGCCTCTAACCCAGCGTCTTCAAACTTGACTGGCCTTCCTTCGCGTTCTTTATCTTCCACGTCAAACTCGCCGTTTTTAAACTTTTGAAACCACTCATGACAACTTCTCTCACTTAAACCAGCATCACCGTAAATTTCTACAAGCGACCGATGCGCCTCAGTAGCAGATTTCTTTAAATGAAATAAATAAATCAAAACTTCCCGCAAATGACGCCTATTCGGTACAAACTCGAAATTTTCGAACAAAAAAAGTGTATACTGCCAATACAAAGTCAATAGTATTTTAAGGTTATTGGGTTATTGGGTTGTTGTTGTCAGGTGTGCAAACTTTCTATGTGACATTTTACATCTGACGATTTCAAAGTAATCTTGTCGGTGGAGCCATCTCTTGAAAACGGCGGAAACTTATTTGTATACCCAATATTACCCAGTTCCATCGGTGAAACAAATACATTTTTTGGCGAAATCAAAAGAATTTTTTGTTAGGGTAATTGATTATAATTTTTTAGATAAACTGCTACGGTAGCACGAGATTAATTGTCTGAAAAAGTATGATGATTTTTTAAGTTTTAAAATTTAATTCTCTATAATAAAGGACCAATGCTGCCAAACTACACTGATTAGTGTTGCAGTGAAATGATTGTGCCGCTCCTTGATAAAAAAGACATACTTTTCCAAGAAACCTAAAAGAGAATTAAAAATTCTTCTCTGGATGAGGACTCCCTTAAGGTTTGTAAATATGAAGTTCACTGTTGGAAAATTAAAAAATGAGTTTTAAGTTTATATAAAAGAGAAAAAAGATGTCTTCAAATGATGAATTAGAAACGATGAATTAAAACTAAAACAAAGGATAAAATCAGCAAAAAGAGTTCCTGTAACTCTATCATTTCATTCGAGGGTATAAAACTATAACATTTCTCAGGATCAGAAATTTTAGAACTATACTCACCTATCCAAAAAGTGAAGAAATCCAAATTTGAGACAAGACCTATTCAATTAAATTCAGATACAAGAAATTAGTAAATTAACAAAAAATTGCAAAAGATGGATTGCAAAGTATTGACTTTTAATAAAAAATTATTTTGAAAAATTTATTATATGATATTTATTAAGTACGAAACAACGGAATAGTGAAATACGTCGGCAACAGCTCGCTTCGGCGTAGCGCACATAGCACGCGCGGCAACTCGCCGCCGTCTTTTACATTTTATTACTTATGAACCCTTCATTTCTCCTACTTGAAATTTTGGTTCGAAGCTGAAGAATTGTATTTTCGAATGAAAAAAATTTATTTAAGAAAAAATGGTATTCGTTAAGAATAATCGGCCCGAACTTTCAACTCAAGTTTTTACCGTAAAAAATCATTTGAGAGAATAAATAATAGCACCACTGGAAAGAGGGGGAAAAATCTATCGATATATGTTCTGTGTTTTTTCCAAGAGACTCAGCATATAATTATGAGCTAGTTAAAGAAAAGCGAATAGGATTGCGCGATAAAGGCACCGCGCGCGCCCGCGTGCTGGTTTCTAGCATCGACACTCATAGATTGAGGCCCAGTCGAATCTCTCAAACTGTGCTGGCCAAGCCGCCCTGTACTCCAGGCGGTAGAGACTTTGAGGTTGAAAAATGATATGCATATATCCAACTTGAATAATCATTTTGAAATTTCAAAAATTTAAATTTAGACCGACGTTATAGGGTCATATGAAAAATCAATTTCTTTTTAAATCGTCAGTACATTTCTGGAGAGGTATTGAAAATGCAATAACTTTACAACAATAATTGTAATTCTTTTAATCGTTTAAAAGATAATAATAAAAAAAAATAATTGCAACGACTGCGCTCGTTGTAATTTAAATAGTACTCTGCATCCTAAATTTGTTCCTTTTGCATACTATAGACAAGGTTTGTACTACATAACAATTCAACAAAGTGTACAGATTTCGGAAAATCATTATCGAAAATAAAAAAAAAACTGCGCGGCTGCTGGGGCTCTCGAAAACCGTTGGGTAATTGCTGCGGAGAGGGAATAGCGAGTTATTTTAGAGAGTGTCTCGCCACTGTCTCTCTCGCGTACTCTTTCACTATTCTCTCTCTCTCTCTTTCACTCACTCACTCACTCTCTCTCTCTCTCTTTTCATGGACGCATTCTTTCTCTTGCAACCAGCATGATCTCCATAATCTTTTTATATTTTCAATTCGCTATTTCCAAAACTATTAGACATAGAAAGACGATTTTTTAATTCAAAATGTAGCGAAGAGATAAACATGTTTCTCTAAACGCAACTAAAAAAATTAAAGAGTTTTTTCAACTTTAATATTCAAATTTGCGTATTGCACTTTTATATTCTGTACATATATATTAAATTAATTATTAAGAAAGCAAAAAACATCATTATATTGTTATTTTGCCTCACGTAATTTTTGAGACTGTGAGAATTTTGTTCGTGTTTTTGACGTGCACCGTTGACCTCAAGGAGCAGTTCCGGAAGATCGATTTCGTGCCTGAATTTTTCTAGGCTATTGGCGACCCCTAATACACGTTCTAACTGCAAACTTATTTCTAACGTAATTTTTGCAACTGTGAGAATTGTTTTCATGTTTTTGACCGGCACCCTTGGCCTAAAGGAGTAGTTCCGTAAAAGCGATTTCGTTCATAATTTTTTTTTTTAAGTTTTTAGGGACCTTTTCTACAAGTACAAGTCAAAACATTTTTCCTAACGAAGTAATTGCGACTCTGAGAATTTTTTTTCGAGTTTACGGCATGGTATATCGACCCAAACGGGCGTTTCCGGAAAAGCGATTTCGTTCATAACTTTTCTCTAAGTATTGGGGGACCTTTTCTACAAGTAATTGCGACTCTGGAAATTTTTTTTCGTGTCTTCGACATGGTTTATCGACCCGAAGGAGCTTTTCCGGAAAAGCGATTTCATTCAGAAGTTTTTTGTGAGCACTGGAGGACCTTATCTACAAGTACCAGTCGAAACATTTTTCGTAACGACGTTATTGCGACTTTGGGAATTTTCTTTCCAGTTTACGGCATGGTATATCGGCCTGAAGGGACTTCTCTGGAAAAGCGATTTCGTGCATAATTTTTTTTTTTAACTTTAGGGAACCGTTTCTACAAGTTCCGAGTAAAAAAAATTATGTTCATATGAACTGAATATAAAGTTTTGGATCATATGAACTTCATATGCAGTTGTCCAATGAGACTGAGCTGAACTTCTAATTTTTATAGTTTCAACTTTAAAAAAAGTTTATATAAAGTTGAGGAGATGTTTATGCCACGTTTATAAAAAGTTGATTTAAAGTTAATATTAACGTGTTGCTACGTCTCATTCAATTACTTCATATAAAGTTCGTATGAACCTTAAGTTCATATTAACTTCACATTAAGTTCATATGAAGTTTTTTTAACACGTACATGCAGCAAAAGTGGATGGGGCGAGGGTGGTCTAACTCGGCACAGTCTCAAGTCTTGCAGTACAGTCTTGAGTTCTTATTCTGCACCACAATCTGCTATCAACGACACAGCGCAGTCAGGGTGGTTACGACAAGATCGGCAGCGTCGAGCGGATAATTCCAATAACAGAAACGACGGCGTACGGAAGACGATGGGTGGTAAGTAGAAAGAGTGGCAGAGGTTGCGCGCTTCCACCTACAAAACAGACAGAGAAAGAGGGAGTGGGCGAGTGAGTAAAAGTGAAAGTGAGAGAGAGAGAGAGAGAGAGAGGTCAAGAATTCTACTAACCTATTCTTTTCGTCATCTCTTTCTGCGTCCATACCGAGAAAGTACGGTTAAAATTGCGGATACCATTCGTTCAGGTATCATATTATATGCTAGGGGAAAGGCCTCGATTCCGCCGCCGTTGTTCCCGTTGTTATCTCTTACCTCTGCGTTGCATGATGGAGATCTCCAACTGGACAATAGAAATTCTTAGAAAGCATGCATTTTTTCATAAAATAATCGTTTGTAATTAAGATACATATCTGATAATTGCCTTGGATCGCAGATTTCCGTCGATTTGTTTTTTCACTTATTTATCGTGTATTTACACCAAAAGAAACCTTGACTTTCCATGTTGTCGTTAGGGGAAAATTTTACTAAGTTCAAACCACATGAAACTAACTAATATACTGTGTATTGAAAAGGCATTCAGCTTATTGACAAAACACGTTATGCGGCAAGTTCATTTCGCCTGGACATAGAAATATTTTCATCTCGGCAGCAAGGAAATACTGAGACATTTTCAGTGTAAAATGTAAATCAACGGAGAAATGCGATTCACGGCGATTATCAGATATGTATTTTAATTACAAACGATTTTTATTTTGTGAAAAAAATGCATGCTTTGTGAGAATTTCTATTTTCCAGTTGGAGATTTCCATCATGCGGCTGAATTGAGGCCTTTACCCTAACATATATGTTGCCCGAATCATTGATACCCGCAATTTTAACCTTGCTTTCTCGGTATGGACGTAGAAAGAGATGACGAAAAGAATAGGTTAGTAGAATTCTTGACCCCCCTCTCTCTCACTCTCACTAAATCGCCCACTCTCTTTCTCTGTCGCTTTTGTATAGGTGGAAGCGCGCAACCTCTGCCACTCTTGTTACTTGCTACTCATCGTCTTCGAAGTACGCCGTCGTTTCTGTAATTAGAATTTTCCACGAGACGCTGCTGATCTTGTCTTAACTACTCTGACTGCGCTGTATCGTTGTTAGCAGATTGTGATGCAGAATAAGAACTCAAGACTGTACTCCAAGACTCGACACTGTGCCGAGTTGGGCTACCACCGCCCCATCCACTTTTGCTACGTGTACGCGCTAAAAGAACTTCATATGAACTTAGCATGAAGTTGATATGAACTTAAGGTTCATACGACCTTCATATGAAGTTGTTGAATGAAACGTAGCAACACGTTAATATTAACTTCAAATCAACTGTTTATAAACGTGGTATAAACGTCTTCTCAATTTTATCTAACCTTTTTTTAAAGTTGAAACTATAAAAATTGGAAGTTCAGCTCAGTCTCATTGTACAACTGCATATGAAGTTCACATGAACGAAAACTTTATATTAAGTTCAAATGAAAATATTTTTTTTACGCGGGGTTCCAGTCGAAACATTTTTCCTAACGACGTTATTGCGACTTTGGGAATTTTTTATCTAGTTTTCGTCATGGTATACCGGTCTAAAGGGGCTTTACCGAACAAGTGACTTCGTCCATAATTTTCTTGTAAGCTTTGGGGGACATTTTCTACAAATAACAGACAAAAAATTTTTTTTAACGACATTATTGCGACTCTGGGAATCTTTTTTCGAGTTTACGGCATGGTATATCGGCCCGAAGGGGCTTTTCCGGTAAAGCAATTTCGTTCATAATTTTTTTTTTTGCTTTGGGGGACCTTCTCTAGAAATACAATTCTAAAAATTTTTCCTAATGAAGTAATTGGAACTTTGGGAATTTTTTATCTAGTTTTCAACATGGTATACCCGTCTAAAAGGGCTGTTCCTGAAAATCAATTTCGTTCATAATTTCTTTGTCAGCATTGGGGGCCTTATCTAAAAGTACCAGTCGAAACATTTTTCGCATTTTTCGCAACGAAGTAATTGCGACTGGGAATTTTTTTTCTAGTATTCGACATGGTATATCAGCCTAAAGGAGCTTTTCCGAAAAAGCGAAATTTTTTTCCGATTTACGACAAAGTATATCGCCCTGGGGGGCTTTTCCGGAAAAGCGATGTCGTTCATAATTCTTTTCTAAGCATTTGGGGACTTTATCTACAAGAAACCGTCGAAACATTTTTCCGAGCGACATAGTTGTGGCTTTGGGAATTTTTTTTCGTGTTTAAGACATAGTATATTGCTATGGGGAAGCTTTTCCGGAAAAGCGATTTCGTTCATAATTCTTTTCTTAAGCATTTGGGGACTTTATCTACAAGAAACCGTCGAAACATTTTTCCGAGCGACGTTATTGCGGCTCTGGGAATTTTTTCCTATTTACGACACAGTATATAGCCCTGGGGCGGCTTTTCCGGAAGAGCGATTCCGTTAATTTTTTTTGTTTTTTTTTTAACCATTTGGAGTCTTTATCTATAAGAAATAATCGCAACCTATTTCCAAACAACCTCATTGCGCCTCTGGGAATTTTTAGTCGTGTTTAAGACACAGTGTATAGCCCAGGGGGCTTTTGCGGAAAAGCGATTTCGTTCATAATTCATTTCTAAGCATTTGGGGACTTTGTCTACAAGAAACGGTCGAAACACTTTTTGAGCGACATAATTGCGGCTCTGGTTATTTTTTTTCGTATTCAAGGCACAGTATATGGCCCTGGGGGGCTTTTCCGGAAAAGTGATTTCGTTCACAATTTCTTTTAAGCATTTGGGGACTTTATCTATAAGAAACAGTCAAAACATTTTTCCAAGCGACGTAATTGCGGCTCTTGGAATTTTTAGTCGTGTTTAAGACACAGTGTATAGCCCTGCGGGCTTTTGCGGAAAAGCGATTTCGTTCATAATTCATTTCTAAGCATTTGGGGACTTTGTCTACAAGAAACGGTCGAAACACTTTTTGAGCGACATAATTGCGGCTCTGGTTATTTTTTTTCGTATTCAAGGCACAGTATATGGCCCTGGGGGGCTTTTCCGGAAAAGTGATTTCGTTCACAATTTCTTTTAAGCATTTGGGGACTTTAACTACAAGAAACTGTAGAAACAATTTTCCGAGCGACGTAGTTGCGGCTCAGGGAACGATTTCTCCCGTTTACGACAGTGTATCGCCCTGGGGGGGCTTTTCCGGAAAAGCGATGTCATTCATAATTTTTTTCTAAGCATTTGGGAACTTTATCTACAAGAAAACCGTTGTAACATTATACCGAGCGACGTAATTGCGGCTTTGGGAATTCTTTTTCGTGTTTAAGACAAAATATTGCCCTAGGGCGGCTTTTCCGGAAAAACGATTTCGTTCACAAATTTTTTTTAAGCATTTGGGGATCCTATCTACAAGAAACCATCGAAACATTTTTCCAACCGACGTAATTGCGGCTCTGGGAATTTTTTTTCCTGTTTACGACACTATATCGCCGTGGTGGGGCTTTTCCGGAAAAGCAATTTCGTTTATATTTTTTTTCTAAGCATTTGGAGACTTTACCTAGAAAAAACGGTCGAAATAATTTTCCGAGCGACGTAATTGCGGCTCTGGGAATTTTTTTCCAGTTTACGACACAGTATATCGCCCTGGGGGGCTTTTCCAGAAAAGCGATTTTGTTCATAATTTTTTTCTAAGGATTTGGGGACTTCACCTTCAAGAAACCGTCCAAATAATTTTCCCAGCGAGGTAATTGCGGCTCTGGGAAGTTTTTTCCCGTTGACGACACAGTCAATCGCCCTGCGGGGACTTTTCCGGAAAAGCGATTTCGTTCATAATTTTTTTCTAAGCATTTGGGGACTTTATCTACATGGAACCGTCGGAACATTTTTCCTAGCGACGTAATTGCGACTCTGGGAATTTTTTTCCCGTTTACGACACAGTATATCGCCCTGGGGGGGCTTTTCCGGAACAGCGATTTCGTTCATAATTTTTTTCTAAGTATTTGGGGACTTTATTTACAAGAGACCGCCGAAACATTTTTCCAACCGACGTAATTGCGGCTCTGGGAATTTTTTTTCCCGTTTACGACACAGTCAATCGCCCTGCGGGGACTTTTCCGGAAAAGCGATTTCGTTCATAATTTTTTCCTGAGCATTTGGTAACTTTATCTACACGAAACCGACGAACCATTTTCCCGACCGACGTAATAGCGGCTCTGCGAATTTTTTTTCCGATTTACGACACAGTATATCGCATTGAGAGGGCTTTCACGGAAAAGCGTTTTCTGGTATAATTTTTTCCTAAGCATTTGGTAATTTTATCTACACGAAACCGTCGAAACATTTTTCCGACCGACGTAATTGCGGCTCTGGGAATTTTTTTTCCCGTTTACGACACAGTCTATCGCCCTGGGGGGATTTTTCCGGAAAAGCGATTTCGTTCATAATTTTTTTCTAAGCATTTAGGGACTTTATCTACATGGAACCGCCGAAACCTTTATCAGAGCATCGTAATTGCGGCTCTGGGAATTTTTTTTCCCGTTTACAACACAGTATATCACTTTGGGAGGGCTTTTCCGGAAAAGCTTTTTCGTTCATAATTTTTTTGTAAGCATTAGGTAACTTTAACTACAAGAAACTGTCGAAACATTTTTCCGAGCGACGTAATTGCTTTTTTTCGTGTTTAAAACACAGTATATTGCCCTGGGGGGCTTCTCCGGAAAAGCGATTACGTTCATAATTTTTTTCTAAGTATTAGGGGACGTTATTTACAAGAAACTGTCGAAACATTTTTCCAACCGACGTAATTACGGGTCTGGGAAATGTTTTTCGCGTTTACGACACAGTTTATCGTCCTGAGGGGGCTTTTTCTGAAAAGCGATTTCGTTCGTAATTTTTTTCTAAGCATTTGGAGACTTTATCTATAAGAAACACTCAAAACATTTTCCAAGCGACGTAATTGCGGCTCTGGGAATTTTTAGTCGTGTTTAAGACACAGTGTATAGCCCTGGGCGGCTTTTGCGGGAAAGTGATTTCGTTCATAATTCATTTCTAAGCATTTGGGGACTTTGTCTACAAGAAACGGTCGAAACACTTTTTGAGCGACATAATTGCGGCTCTGGTTATTTTTTTTCGTGTTCAAGGCACAGTATATGGCCCTGGGGTCTTTCCCGGAAAAGCGATTTCGTTCATAATTTTTTTCTAAGCATTTGGGGACAGTATCTTCAAGAAACCGTCGAAATATTTTTCCGAGCGACGTAATTGCGGCTCTGGAAATTTTTTTCCCCTTTACGACACAGTTTATCGTCCTGAGGGGGCTTTTTCTGAAAAGCGATTTCGTTCATAATTTTTTTCTAAGTATTTGTGGACTTTATTTACAAGAAACCGACGAAACATTTTTCCGACCGACGTAATTGCGGCTCTGAGAAGTTTTTTTCCCGTTGACGACATAGTCTATCGCCTTGGGGAGACTTTTCGGGAAAAGGGACTTCGTTCATAATTATTTTCTAAGTATTAGGGTACGTTATCTACAAGAAACTGTCGAAACATTTTTCCGAGCGACGTAATTGGAGCACTGGGAATTTTTTTTCCCGTTTACGACACAGTATATCGCCCTGAGGGGGCTTTCCCGGAAAAGCGATTTCATTCATAATTTTTTTCTAAGTATTTGGGGACTTTATTAACAAGAAACCGACGAAACATTTTTCCGACCGACGTAATTGCGGCTCTGAGAAGTTTTTTCCCGTTGACGACACAGTCAATCGCCCTGAGGGGACTTTTCCGGAAAAGCGATTTCGTTCATAATTTTTTTCTAAGCATTTGGGGACTTTATCTACATGGAACCGTCGGAACATTTTTCCTAGCGACGTAATTGCGACTCTGGGAATTTTTTTTCCCGTTTACGACACAGTATATCGCCCTGGGGGGGCTTTTCCGGAACAGCGATTTCGTTCATAATTTTTGTCTAAGCATTTGGGGACAGTATCTACAAGAAACCGTCGAAATATTTATCCGAGAGACATAATTGCGGGTCTGGGAATTTTTTTCCCCGTTACAACACAGTTTATCGCCCTGAGGGGGCTTTTTCTGAAAAGCGATTTCGTTCATAATTATTTTCTAAGCATTTGGGAACTTTATCAACAAGAAAACGGTCGTAACATTTTACCGAACAACGTAATTGCGTCTCTGGGAATTTTTTTCTCCTTTACCACACAGTCTATCGCCCTGGGACGGCGTTCCCGGAAAAGCATTCCGTTCATAATTTTTTCCTATGCATTAGGGGACTTTTTCTACAAGAACCGATGAAACATTTTTGCGACTGACGTAATTGCGGCTCTGGGAAATTTTTTTCCCCTTTACGACACAGTCTATCGCCCTGGGGGGCTTTTCCGGAAAAGGGATTTCGTTCATAATTTTCTTCTAAGGATTTGGGGACATTACCTACAAGAAACCGTCGAAATAATTTTCCGAGTGACCTGTGTCCCTGGAAATTTTTTTCCCCTTTACCATACAATCTATAACCCTGGGAGGGCTTTTCCGGAAAAGCATTTTCGTTCATAATTTTTTTCTAAGCATTTGGTAACTTTATCTACACGAAACCGTCGAAATATTTTTCTGACCGACGTAATTGCGGCTCGCAGAATTTTTTTTCCCTTTTCAACGCTGTATATCGCCCTGGGGGGGCTTTTCCGGAAAAGCGATTTCATTCATAATTTTTTTCTAAGCATTTGGGAACTTTATCAACAAGAAAACCGTCGTAACATTTTTCAGACCGGCGTAATTGCGGCTGTGGTAATTTGTCTTCCTGTTCACGACACCGTATATCGCCCTGAGGGGGCTTCTTCGGAAAAGCGATTTCGTTCATAATTTTTTTCTAAGCATTTGGGGATCCTATCTACAAGAAACCGTCGAAATATTTTTCTGAGCGGCGTAATTGCGGCTCTGGGAATTGTTTTTCCCGTTGACGACACAGCCTATCGCCCTGGGGAGACTTTTCCGGAAAAGCGATTTCGTTCATAATTTTTTTCTAAGCATTTGGGGACTTTATCTACAAGAAACCGTCGAAACATTTTTGCGACTGACGTAATTGCGGCTCTGGGAATTGTTTTTCCCGTTTACGAATGTGTATCGCCCTGGGAGAGCTTTTGCAGAAAAGCGATTTTATTTATTTTTATTTATTTAAACCAGAGTAGTACATGTTGTATTACATGTTATTGCTTACTTCAGGACATAGTTACATGTCTGAAGCAGCAAACATCCTATAGAGGTAGACATAGCTACCTGTACATAGGTCCGGTGGACGTAAAACTAAAAAAACTTAAGTAACTTATAAACTAGGCATGGAATCAAAGATTCCACTATAAATAATATATTTTGTCCACATTGATTATCTCACCCATACTGGAAGGTTAAATTTTTATTTACTTATTTATTTAATTTATTTATTATTTTTTTTTTTTTAAATTCTAGAATATATTAGTACCAATCCAAATTTTTAGCTTTTTCTTATTATAATTTTTTGCGATATCTAGAACTTTAAGATTTGGATTAGATTTCGGAAGGCAATTAAATACTTGTATCGCTCTGACATAGCTATCTTTATCACTAACAGTTTTCGAATACTTTGGTGGTATTATAAGTTTATTTCTAGTTTTGCTAGTCGATGTTAAGTATAAATTTCTAAGTTCATTATAATTATACGTTACACATTCGTAAGCAAAAATTTGTTTTAGATTCAAGGGGTTGTCTCGATTGAAAATATTTTGTTTATAATTTTTAAAATCCTATTTTGGATGTTTTGTAGTAATTTTAAGTTGTTTTTATATGCACCACCCCATGCAATATTTCCATAGCTAATAACACTATGAAAAAATGCATAATATATTATCTTAAGTGTGTTAGATTGCATATATGTTGATAACTTGTACAGTATATATAATATATATTTAGTTCTTTTTATTATATATTCAATATGTTTATCCCACTTTAGCCTATAATCAATAATTATACCTAGATATTTACAGTATTCAACCCTGCTCAATTTAGTACCCTGTATGCGTATGTTCATATCTTCGGGAACACTATCACAATAGTTACCAAAAGTTATGTACACAGTTTTCTTTATATTTAGTGATAGTTTGTTAAGTGCTAGCCAGATATATATATCTTCTAAGTACTTGTTCATTTTAGTTTCAACTTTCTCCCAGTTATCATCTGTTGAAATAATAGCTGTATCATCCGCATATGAGATGGTGCTATCTGTTCTGTTTGTTAGTAAATCGTTACGTAAATTATGAATAAGAGTGGCCCTAGTATAGTACCTTGCGGCACACCTGTAGTTATCGTTTCATAATAGCTTTCAGTTGTTCCTATTCTTACTTTTTGTTTTCTGTTACTAAGATAGTTAGATATAAGTGCATGCGCTTTACCTCTTATTCCATAATTATATAATTTGACTAAAAGAATAGCATGGTTTACAGTATCAAAAGCTTTTGCTAGATCTAAAAATGCAATAGCTATTGGTTTACTTTTGTCTAATTTCTTATAGATTATGTTCATTAAGTAACTAAGAGCATCTTTGGTACCTTTCTTTTTTATAAATCCAAATTGATTCTGCGCTAACAAATTATTATTGTCCAAAAATGATTGTAAACGAACATTTACAATTTTTTCAAATATCTTTGCTACGTTAGAAATTAGAGATATCGGTCTATAGTTTGATGTATCCATTTTACTACCCGATTTAAATCTACCCCACCATTTTTTATTTTCATATTATCAATTATTTGAAGAATTTTCCCGTTATTAGTCGGTTTAATGTAAATTGTATTCATGTTCATTGCTGGTAATTGTAAATGCTTACCCTGGGGTTTTACAATGGTGTTAGTTAGATCTTTTCCAATTCTACAAAAGTACGAATTCATATGATTGGCAATTTGTATCTGATCCTCTATTGTGCAATTTTTATTTAAAATGATCTTATTAATTGTGTTATTCTTTTTCAAGTTGGTTCCCATTTTTTTGTTTATGTATATCCAAAGTTGCTTGGTATTATTGATATTGTTCTTAATTAAATTTCTTTCATGTTTTATTTTTGCCTCTTTAATAACTTTGTCTAGCCTCTTTGTGTAATTCTTATATTCTAATTTTATTAGATTATTATTTGGTTCATTGCGCATTTTAATATATAGTTGTTCTTTCTTTTCACACGAGATCATTATTGCTTTAGATATCCAATCCTTCCTTGGATATCTCTTGTTATTTTTTGTTTTATGCGCTTCTTTAGACTTTTCTAAACAGTCTTGTATTTCAGTTATCAAGAATGCCGTAGCTTCATCGGGATCATGTATTGCCTCTATAACATTCCAATTTTTTGTAATGGCTATACTTGAAAGTTTATAGTAATTATAGTGATACTGGATATTTTCATGTTTTAATTTTGGTGGCTTATTCAGTTTCAAGAAAAGTGGATAATGATCAGTAAAAGGAATCGAGAGTTTAAAAGTTTTAGTGTCTATTGATGTAGCTTTTATGTACATGTTGTCAATGCATGTACCACTTCCGCCACTATCATTTGGTCTAGTTGTATGTATAAAACCCGGGAAGAAACCCTTTTCCATCATATTGTCTAATAATTCTAAGCTATATTCATCATCTTTCATAATATCGATGTTAAAATCACCAATAATCAGGTGGTTTTTTATATTTCTTTTGCTATTGATAAATGATTTTACATTCAAAATAAATTCAAGGCGCGGTAAATCATGGCATCGATATAATGCGGAAATTTCAAGATTACTGTTGTTATTTAGACTTATTCGTGAGTTTAATACTTTGAGTCTACCAATTTCGATTATTTCAGTAATTTCTGATACACAATCTTTTATATATACAACGACACCATCATTTTAATTTAAGTTACCGTTATTGTAGTACAATTTATATCCCTGTATTGCAAAAAAGTGAGAATTGGGTAAATTCCATGTTTCTGTACATACAATTATATACGGTTTGATCTTCAAGCTCTTAATAAGAATATTCAATTTCGTATAATTGTGATTTAGACTTCTAATATTGACCTGTAATATCAAACTATCTTTTTTATTTATATTTTTATTAAGAGTTTTAAGATCAAGAAATGACGTTTCTTCTTGTATTACTTCTTTTTGCAATTCTTCAATGAGATCGACGTGTTGCTCCATTATGTAGTTTGCTGTTTCCTTGGTGTCGTATGTGTTAGAGATGCGGTGCTGGCTCTAAACGGTGAAGTCAGCAAAGTTGCGCTAGTCCAGTTGTCTCTAGACGGCGAAGTCAGCATAGTTGCGCTAGTCGAGCTGGTCATCGTAGTGGCTTGATTGCTGTTTCCTACTTTACCTAAGTATCTTGGTATAGTAGGTTTTATCGGATAATCA
Organism: Torymus aiolomorphi; assembly: GCA_036365515.1. NCBI lineage: Eukaryota > Metazoa > Arthropoda > Insecta > Hymenoptera > Torymidae > Torymus > Torymus aiolomorphi. Next base: position 113,073,772 of record CM070873.1, read on the forward strand.
GTCATATCTATATATCTATTGAGCTTATTCTTAAATATTGTACATTTCTCTGTGTCATTGGCCATATGTTTAACCTCGAAATTTGTGTTATATTTCGAGTTGCTGTAAAAACAATTGACACATGTAGTGTTGGATGGGTTATTATCACATTGCACAGTCTTATGCGGACCTGCACATTTTAAGCAGCATAGAGTGTTTTTGCATTTCAATGTGTTATGTCCAAATCTTCCACAGTTTAAGCAGGACTTGATGTTTATTAAATCCCATACCTTACAGCTTTGATATCCAATGAAGATTCTATTTTGATTGTCACTAATATGTTTATATAGCTCCTTGGAACTTCAATTATTATGGTTGTCTTGCTTGTAATCTTATTTTTGTCTATATTTAGTATCTTACACTTATCTTGATATCCAATAAAATTTCTTTTATTTAAGTCCTCTTCCAGCTCTTCTATATTCATATTAGGTTGTATACACCAACTATTTTCATCTTCGGGGATTCAATTTTTTCAATAAATGTTTTATAATTGTTAGATAGTTTTTTTGAGAGTAATTCCATTGTTACTTTAGCACTTTTTTCATTCATACTTTTAATCTGAATTTCATTGTCGTTCACTACTTTTAGTTGTTTCATCTGTATATCTTTTTCTTTTATTAAAACGTCACATACCTTTTTCTTAAAGTCATGTGGATTTTTAATGTCCTTTTTAAGATTTTTCACAATTATTTTTGGTATTCTTTTGTTTTTAATTGCTAGTTTGTTAGTTGCTACTTCTGCATATCTTTTTCGGTTATGTTGCTTTATTACCATCTCCTGGTCATTTTTATCCTTTTTTATTAATTGCTTCAATATGGTGTTTTTTTCCATTAGTTCTTGATTTAATTGTCTTAGTAGTTGAATTTCCAGTTCAGCATTTTCACTTAGCATCGTAACGTTTAGTAGTTTTTCATTATCTACTGATTATGTACACTATCAGAGATAATAGATATTTCATTTAATATTTTATGTTTTATTTGTTCCTCCTTTTCACTTTTAATTTGCGCAATTAATATTTTAGCTGCTTCACAGAGTTTAGTTTCTTGATTTTTGAAGGTTATATTAAGCTCCACGTGGTCTGGACATATAACTAATAGATTACTTATATATTTTATGTCTTTACACTTTTCATAATCACTTTTATGGTACACGTTTTCGCACACTATGCAAACTACAAGTGACACTTTCCTTTTTGGGTGGCATTTATACACTAATTCTAGATTTTTATCAGGAGACTTCATTCATAATTTTTTTCTAGGCATTTGTGGACTGTATCTACAAGAAACCGTCGAAACATTTTTCCGAGCGACGTAATTGGAGCACTGGGAATTTTTTTTCCCGTTTACGACACAGTATATCGCCCTGGGGGGCTTTTCCGGAAAAGCGATTTCGTTCACAATTTTTTTCTAAGCATTTGGGGACAGTATCTATAAGAAACCGTCGAAATATTTTTCCGAGCGACATAATTGCGGCTCTGGGAATTTTTTTCCCCTCTACGACACAGTTTATCGCCCTGAGGAGGCTTTTTCTGAAAATCGATTTCGTTCATTATTTTTTGTCGAAGCATTTGGGGACCCTACCTACAAGAAACCGTCGAATCATTTTTCCGACCGACGTAATTGCGGCCCTGGGAATATTTTTTCCCATTTACGACACAGTATATCGCTTTGGGAGGGCTTTTACGGAAAAGCGTTTTCGATCATAATTTTTTTCTAAGCATTTGGTAACTTTAACTACAAGAAACTGTACAAACATGTTTCCGAGCGACGTAATTGCGGCTCTGGGAATTTTTTTTTCCCGTTTACGACACAGTCTATCGCCCTGGGGGGCTTTTCCGGAAAAGCGCTTACGTTCATAATTTTCTTCTAAGGATTTGGGGACTTCACCTACAAGAAACCGTCGAAATAATTTTCCGAGCGACGTAATTGCGTCTCTGGGAATTTTTTTCCCCTTTACCACACAATCTATCGCCCTGGGAAGGATTTTCCAGAAAAGCATTCTCGTTCATAATTTTTCCAAAGCATTTGGTAACTTTATCTACACGAAACCGTCGCAACATTTTTCCGACCGACGTAATGCGGTTCTGGTAATTTTTCTTCCTGTTTACGACACCGTATATCAGCCTGAGGGGGCTTCTTCGGAAAAGCGATTTCGTCCATAATTTTTTTCTACGAATTTGGGGACTTTATTTACAGGAAACCGTCGAAACATTTTTCCGACCGACGTAATTGCGGCTCTGGGAAGTGTTTTTTCCGTTTACGAAGCAGTGTATCGCCCTGGGGGGCCTTTTCCGGAAAAGCGATTTCGTTCATAATTTTTTTCTAAGCATTTGGGGACTTTATCTACATGGAACCGTCGAAACATTTATCTGAGCATCGTAATTGCGCATCTGGGATTTTTTTTTCCCGTTTACGACACAGTATATCGCATTGGGAGGGCTTTCACGGAAAAGCGTTTTCTTTCATAATTTTTTCCTAAGCATTTGGTAACTTTATCTACACAAAACCATAGGAACATTTTTCCGACCGACGTAATTACGGCTCTGGGAATTTTTTTCCCGTTTACGAAACAGCATATCGCCCTGGGAGGGCTTTTCCGGATAAGCATTATCGTTCATAATTTTTTCCTAAGCATTTGGTAACTTTATCTACAAGAAACTGTCGAAACATTTTTCCGACCGACGTAAATGCGGCTCTGGGAATTGTTTTTCCCGCATACGACACAGTGTATCGCCATGGAAGGGCTTTTGCGGAAAAGCGATTTCGTTCATAATTTTTTTCTAAGCATTAGTGGACTTTATTTACAAGAAACCGTCGAAATATTTTTCCGAGCGACGTAATTGCGGCTCTGGGAATTTTTTTCCCCTTTACGACACAGTATATCGCCCTGCGGGGACTTTTCCGGAAAAGCGATTTCGTTCATAATTTTTGTCTAAGCATTTGGGGACCCTATCTATAAGAAACCGTCGAATCATTTTTCCGACCGACGTAATTGCGGCTCTGGAAATATTTTTTGCCATTTACGACACCGATTATCGCCCTGAGGACGCTTCTTCGGAAAAGCGATTTCGTTCATAATTTTTTCCTAAGCATTTGGTAACTTTATCTACACGAAACCGACGAAACATTTTTCCGACCGACGTAATTGCGGCTTTGGGATTTTTTTTCCCCATTTATGACACAGTATATCGCTTTGGGAGGGCTTTCACGGAAAAGCGTTTTCTTTCATAATTTTTTTCTAAGCCTTTGGTAACATTAACTACAAGAAACTGTAGAAACATTTTTCCGAGCAACGTAATTGCGGCTCAGGGAATTTTTTTTCCCATTTACGACACAGTATATCGCTTTGGGAGGGCTTTTACGGAAAAGCGTTTTCGTTCATAATTTTTTTTTAAGCCTTTGGTAACTTTAACTACAAGAAACTGTAGAAACATTTTTCCGAGCGACGTAATTGCCGCTCTGGAAATTGTTTTTCCCATTTACGACTGTGTATCGCCCTGGGGGGGCTTTTCCGGAAAAGCGATTTCATTCATAATTTTTTTCTAAGCATTTGGGAACTTTAACTACAAGAAAACCGTCGTAAAATTTTGCCGAGCGACGTAATTGCGGCTTTGGGAATACTTTTTCGTGTTTAAGTCACAGTATATTGCCCTAGAGCGGCTTTTCCGGAAAAGCGATTTCTTTCATAATTTTTTCCTAAGCATTTGGTAACTTTATCTACACAAAACCGTAGGAACATTTTTCCGACCGACGCAATTGCGGCTCTGGGAATTTTTTTTCCCGTTTACGACACACTATATCGCCCTCGTGGGGTTTTGCCGGAAAAGCGATTTCATTCATAATTTTTTTCTAAGCATTTGGGGACTTTATCTACAAGAAACCGTCGTATCATTTTACCGAGCTACGTAATTGGGGTTCTGGGAATTATTTTTCGTGTTTAAGACACAGTATATTGCCCTAGGGGGGCTATTTCGGAAAAGCGATTTCGTTTATAATTTTTTTCTAAGTATTTGGGGCTTTATCTACAAGAAACCATCGAAACATTTTTCCGAGCTACGTAATTGGGGCTCTGGGAATTTTTTTCCCCTTTACGACACAGTATATCGCCCTGAGGGGGCTTTTTCGGAAAAGCGATATCGATCATAATTTTTTTCTAAGCATTTGTTTGGTAACTTTATCTATACGAAACCGTCGAAACATTTTTCCGTCCGACGTAATTGCGGCTCTGGGAATTTTTTTTCCCGTTTACGACACAGTATATCGCCCTGGGGGGGCTTTTCCGGAAAAGCGATATCGTTCATAATTTTTTTCTAAGTATTTGGGGACTTTATTTACAGGAAACCGTCGAAACATTTTTCCGACGACGTAATTGCGGCTCTGGGAATTTTTTTTGCCGTTTACGACACAATGTATCGCCGAGGGAGTGCTTTTCCGGAAAAGCGTTTTCGTTCAAAATTTTTTTCTAAGCATTTATTTGGTAACTTTATCCATACGAAACCGTCGAAACATTTTTGCGACCGACGTAATTACGGCTCTGGGAATTTTTTTTCCTGTTTACGACACAGTATATCGCGCTGAGGGGGCTTTTTCGGAAAAGCGATTTCGTTCATAATTTTTTTCTAAGTATTTGGGGACTTTATTTACAAGAAACCGTCGAAACATTTTTCCGTCCGACGTAATTGCGGCTCTGGGAATTTTTTTTCCCGTTTACGACACAGTATATAGCCCTGAGGGGGCTTTTGCGGAAAAGCGATTTCGTTCTTAATTTTTTTCTAAGCATTTGGGGACTGTATCTACAAGAAACCGTCGAATCATTTTTCCGACCGACGTAATTGCGGCTCTGGGAATGGTTTTTCCCGTTTACGACACAGTGTATCGCCCTGGGGAGCTATTCGAGAAAAGCGATTTCGTTCATAATTTTGTATCTAAGCATTTGGGGACTTTATCTACAAGAAACCGTCGTAAAATTTTACGGAGCGACATAATTGTGGCTCTGGGATTTCTTTTTCGTGTTTAAGACACAGTATATTGCCCTAGGGGGCTTTTCCGGAAAAGCGATTTCGTTCATAATTTTTTTCTAAGCATTTGGTAACTTTATCTACACGAAACCGTCGAAACATTTTTCCTACCGCCGTAGTTGTTGCTCTGGGAATTTTTTTTCCTGTTTACGACACAGTATATCGCCCTCGTGGGGCTTTTCCGGAAAAGCGATTTCGTTCATAATTTTTTTCTAAGCATTTGGGGACTTTATCTATAAGAAACCGTCGAAACATTTTTCCGAGCAACGTAATTGCGGCTCTGGGAATATTTTTTCCGGTTTACCACAGAGTATATCGCCCTGGGGGTGCTTTTCCGGAAAAGCGATTTCCTTCATAATTTTTGTCTAAGCAGTTGGGGATTTCATCTACAAGAAACCGTCGAAACATTTTTCCGAGCGACGTAATTTCGGCTCTGGGAATTTTATTTTTCGCTTTTCCGACACTGTATATCGCCGTGGGAGGGTTTTCCGGAAAAGCGATTTCTGTCATAATTTTTTTTAGACCGTGTGGGATCTTTCCTTCAGGCATCAGTCGCAAAATTTTTCCTAACGATGTTATTGCGACTCTGGGAATTTAGGTTTTCATGTGTGTGGCTATGGGACTTGTCTGTGAGGGTGGTTTTGAGGGTGGTTTATGGGGGTGGTGAAGTGCTAAATTGGTTTTTACCCTGTTTTTGGTCCATTCCTACCCTGTTTTATGGTTTTAAACAGGTTTTAATGTAAATCGTAAATTTTAGTTATTTTGTTCATTGTGATCGTTCGGAATTTCAAACACATCCAAAAAACAGAGAGAGCGAGCGTCGGGGCCAACTACCTTCTTCTCGACTTGTACCGTCACTCGCGGTGCGAGTCAAATCACTATCTCTCCCATTGATGTATTGGAGAGCGAGAGAGACAGAGACACTGTTTCACTGACTAACCTAATGAAAACACCGTTTATGCTTTCCCGTAGAGACGCCACGAGGTGCTGTCTCGCCGTGGCAGCGCCGTGAGTGAAACCGCTGAGAGCGCGACCGCGCGAGATTTAAAAACGCATATAATTTCCAAACACCTTGTATCCAGAATAATCATCATTTCTCTTCGAACTTCGATCACAAACAATAGAACATAAAATAATCCAACACTGCAAAGTGTAGTTTGCACTAAGAATGAATTCAATCATTTGAATAAAGAAATTAGTAGTTGTTGATAGCAGCTAATGGTAGAGTTTTTTACGTAATCTTTGAGTTGAGTGAATGGCCAGTTATCTAGCAATGGGTAGGTAATTTTTGTTAAGGGCGTTCTCTTGGTTGAAACAGCAGTTTTCGAATTTTTAACTTTCAAATAATGTTTAATTAATTTAATAATCCAGTAGTAAGTACATATAACAAATATACATTAGAGGGAACATAAAACAATTTTTTTCAAACGAATTCAGGCAATAGTTACTTTGATATTGTTAAAATTAAAGACAAAAACTTCAATAAGTTACCTAATTTTTTTTCTTTCTTATCCAATCTTAACGAAATAAGGCTTATTTTGTTCGTTAAGAAATTTCAGGGGGAGTATCGATGGGAAAATTTATGATACAAGTTACCAGTACGGCGTAATATCAATTTGTTTAAGAAAAGTAAGTCAAGTTTTAATAAACAAATTGGTATTACGTCGTATTGGTAACTCGTATCATAAATTTTCCCATCGATACTCCCTCTGAAATTTCTTAACGAACAAAATAAGCTTTATTTCGTTAAGATTGGATAAGAAACAAAAAAAGAATTAGGTAACATATTGAAGTTTTTGTCTTTAATTTTAACAATATCATGGTAACTATTGCCTGAATTCGTTTTAAAAAATTTTTTTTATGTTCCTTCTAGTGTATATTTGTTATATGTACTTACTTTTTGATTATTAAATTAATTAAACATTATTTAAAAGTTAAAAATTCGAAAACTGCTATTTCGACCAAGAGAACGTCCTTAAATTGCTTTAACAATAAAAAAAAACACCATATTCTTCAATTTAACGTTTTGGAGATTTTATTATCTCCCTCTTCAGGAATCTAATAATACAAAATTTTAAATTTAATACTTTTTTGTAAACTACAATTTATTTTAAATGTATAATAAATTAATAATACAATACTAAAACAGAACTTACAGATTATGACAAACTTGTCGACAAGATCATATTAATCTGTAAGTTTCTGTTTTAGTATTGTATTATTAATGTATTATACATTTAAAATTAATTGTGATTTACAAAAAAGTGTTAAATTAAAAATTTTGTATTATTATATTCTTGAAGAGGGAGATAATAAAATCTCTGAAACGTTGAATTGAAGAATATGGTGTTTTTTTATTGTTAAAGCAATTTAACAAAAATTACCTATCCATTCGTAGATAACTGGCCATTGGTTTCGCTCAACTCAAAGAAATTAGTAATCTCAAATCACATCAATTTATTATGGTAATTGAGAATTTTCGTCCATTTACTTAAAATAATTATAATACTTGTAAAACAAATACTAATCAACGCGGCAAAAATTTATAAATCTTGGGCACGCATACAAATAGAAAAACGAGACATTGCGAGAGAACCAGAGGAGTAACAGGGATGAAATTACACGATTAGTTTCGTCTCTTTACTCAGAACACGATTATAATATTTATAAAATAAATATTAAAAGATGATATCAAGGCTGAGACAGTTTATAAAATCTGAAACGCGGACTCCGAACGCAGAGTTCGAGCGCGCAGAGATAAGAAGACCGAGGAAGCGGTAATTAGAACCAGAGAATGGGAGGAGCTAGTCAAATGCCCTGATCCAACCGACCTGCTGCTGCCAAGGGGGAGAGAGACAGCGAGAGAGGAAGCCGGGGTATGAGAGAAAGAGAGAGAGAAGCACATGCGTGTGAGAGGCATGGCGTTTGTCACAAGACCAACGTGATCCCCATTTTTCCTTACCGAGGCAAAAAGACGAAATTTCATAAAGAGCAGAAATTATGAGTCCAGCTAAGTGGAAAGTGACAGCTGCACTTTTCGGTTGTTGGGAGCGATTCGCTACCGACAAAAAGTGTGAAAAAAAAATATATTGGAAGATACTAAATCTAGGCCACTTGACCTTTGCGGGAAGCTTTTTCTTGGGAACGGCGTGGTGTCTCGCACTTTGCCCTTCAAGCGTGCGAGAACCATTTGGCGATCCAATACTATTCCAATTGGAAAACGGAGTTCGTGTTCAAACTTTGCATTTCTTTCTCTCGATATCAGGTTCTGATCCCCCAACCCTAGTCATTTTGGTCAGACACCACAGCCCCGTGTACTAGGGCATCGTTGACCTGTCGCTTTTCGGAGTTTTACCCCAAAAACCATCCCACTACACACTATTTAAAATACAAATTTTTTGTGTACAATATTTTTTGCTATAACTAATATTTTTAATACAAAACTGAAAAACACCGAAAAACGTGAAATAACGGATTTTTGGACATTACACGACGGGACTTGATTCTATACAAAAGTGTTAAACACTTAGGTTATGAATCTAATTGAAATAAAATTTTTTTCATTGGGCATTTTTTGTATTATCGACTGCTGACTAGCTAAACCAATAAAAATAATTTTTAACGACAAAATGCATCTAAAATGTCGATATATGGTAGAAACTTTTTTATATTTAACGTATTTATGTACAATACCATCTCTAATTCTTTCCGAAGAGCAAAGACGGCTTTCTCTCTGTCAGAAACCAACTCTTCCAAGTATTGGTATCGTAATTTCTTTCTGGCTCTACATTCTCTTGCACTTTGTCGGCTACGTTCTGCAAAAAAGTTGAAATTGAAATATTTTCAAATGTAATCAGATATTTAGTATTTTAATAATCGGACGTACACGCAATTGCAAATTGATAATTAAATAAACATAATACGCAGCTCAACTTAGACACATTATTACATATTGTAACGCTCACTTTTTGAGCATTACAATTAAGTGTGAAAATATAGGAAAACCCCAGCTACGGCTGTAAGGATTCTCTTCTGGCTAAGCATCCAGAACAGTAAAACCTATAAATTATGGAGAAAATGCTTGGCAGAAGAGGGCCCAAGCAACCCAGCCTCACCCTAACTCTCATTATTACCTGTTATTAGAATAGAAGCGAAGACAGCATCTTTGTAAAGAAGCATTGCGAGCTTCTCATGCTGCAGCCATGCCCTGTTCCTGCTGAAGTAGACGTAGCTTCAGACTTCTCTTTAACTAGCGTAGGTTCGTGTAATACGAGTGAGCTAGGCTCACTCTCCTCTTGATCTCTCTCTGGCACATGGAGACGGCAGTCCTGATGTGAACTTATAACAGGAAAATATCATTAGTTAAAGAACAAAATGGAAATTATCGAAACCAGATATGTCGTATGTAGAAGACTTAGTATAAGAAACCCAGTAGAATCCAAGAGTATGTGGTGCAGGAGCATACACACCTGCGAATAAGCCAAAGTAATGTAATATGCGCATAAAGTAAGTACTAGAGGAACAGAACTTACCTTGTATGTGATGACGAGATGAAAACTGATCCTACTGCACTAGAAATAGGTAAAGCTGCGCCACAGGGACACGCTTCCAGGAGGACAGCCGTACCGTCAGAGACTGTGGCAGCTATTCATTCCTCGCTGTTCGTCTACTTGTGACCTGTAACAAAACAAGATGGGAAATAAGTGACAGAGCAGGGAAGAAAGAGACTAGGCTACTGATCCTATCTGGATGTATGGTACTCTTGTCTGTAGGCAGCAGAAGAACCTAACCTACTCTGGTGATTCATCGTGTATCTGCAGGAGCGGAGAGGACAGCTGCTAGAAGCTCCGCGCACTTCAGGGAAGTTGGTCTGCCTTTCCACTGTCGTCGCACTAACACCTTCCACTGGGAAATACCTTGTCGTCGTCGTCGAGCAGAACACCCGGGGCATGCGCGCACGTAAACACAGGCTGCGCGGTGCCATCACGTGTGTCATCGGAGAGGGAGAGAGAGAGGAAGAGACTAGTGCCCAAACAAGAACGAGTGGTGGCGCTCGCTCTCTGGGAGTTTGAGGGGCTCGTTCGTCCGTCGGCGTGCGCTGTTCGGCCACTACATTGTGGACCGCAGCTCGCGCTACTCACAAGGAAAGGGCCCCAGGTGTACCTCACCGAATTTCTTCAAATTTTGATATGTTGTAGTACATCCGAAAATATTTGACACGCGTTTTTTTTATACGTGCCCATACGCTCATTTAAGGGGTGAAAACCACCCTTAAAGTTCACCGCCAAAAAGTTTTTTTTTTTATATCTCCGAAACGAATTAAAATTTTTTGATGAAACAAAGTGGAGATGATTTGAAATTGAAAAACGAATATTTTTGCAATATTTCTACCTAGAAGGGTAGCATCCCTTATTTTTTATAAAAGAAACCCCTAAAATTTTGACAATGTTTTCGCTCAAAAAATTACAAAATTGATTGAATCCTAAAAAAAATAATTGTATTATAAACAAATTAAAAAAATTAAGTTGACGTGTCCCGGTGTTTTACGAAAAATGCTTTTTACGAGGGGTAAACTACCAATAAAAGAGATATTATGCTATTTCAATATTAAATATGTATATACACGGTGTCTCATTTTAATTTATGCAGCCAAGTATCTCCGATTGCAGGCCAGATACAGAAAAATGGTTCAGATGAAAATTGTTCGTGACGATGGGGGTCAACTTTTGGTCACTTTCAATTTGACCTTGAGCTCATTTTTCAAGGTCATTTCAAGGTTAAGATCATTTTTTCAAATTAGAACCCCTATTTCTGACGTCGGAATCGGATAGAGCGGGGAATTTTACGTCCAAAACCGTTCTTTAAACATTTTTTTGTGACCTCCACAAGGTTATATCAAGGTCAAATGCTTAAAAATTGGACAGAACGCGAAATTTCATAGTTGTCTCAAGCAGAACAAGCTTTGATAAACCCAACCAATTAAGAAATGTTTGTGGTTGCCAATTGTGAATATGATGTTAGGTTTCTGTGGGGTGCGATGCGATGGTACCGCATGGAGGCTGAGATATCCCAAATGAGGTCATTTTGAATCACTATGAAAATCACTAAAAACACATTCTGAGAGCTTCAGGGGTCGCTGATTATAAATTCGAAGTCAGATGCGACACCGAAGTACCACATGGAGATTGAATCGCTTTAAGTGGGGTCAATTTTCCAATTTCCATGAAAATCGCTAAAAATACTATCCTGGGAGTTTTCGCGGTCACTTATCTACAGAAGTTCCAGCAACATTGCTCTATTGGCTTTAAGCTCTTTTTGATAATACTGGGTTGTTACTTTAAGCGTTACCCAGAAACAACGACGCGGACGTAGTAAGGCCTGTTTCCTTTGGGGTGCTTGTTTACGTGAGTCCCCTTGCCTCTCACTGGCGTGCTTGTTTAACGTGAGTCCCCTTGTCTCTCACTGGGGTGCTTTTTTAACGCGAGTTCCCTTGCCTCTCACTGGGGTGCTTGTTTAACGTGAGTTCCCTTGCCTCTCACTGGGGTGCTTGTTTACGTGAGTCCCCTTACCTCTCACAGGGGTGCTTGTTTAACGTGAGTGCCCTTGCCTCTCACTGGGGTGCTTGTTTAACGTGAGTTCCCTTGCCTCTCACCATTATTACTGCAGTTGAGAGTATCTATCCACGGAGTACATGTTCAAAGTTACCTCTGTTGGCTTCCAGGCACAGGCGTAATCGCTGTTGGAAATGATCCACAGTCCTGAGCAACGTTGCTCTAGAAATGGATTCGCAAGCTCTACGAATCCTATCCATAAAATCTTGCTGTAGGCCGTTGAGCAAAAACTACATTTTTTACGTACCCCACAAGAAAAAATCTGGTGACGTCATATCTGGTGAATTAGTAGGCCAGTTAACTGGACCTCCTCGTCCAATCCACCTGTCATTGTAGTTGTTATTTAAAAATTCTCGAACGATTCGTGCAAAATGTGGTGCTGCACCATCTTGCTGAAGCCACATTCTTTGTCTTGTAGCTAGGTCGACGTTTTCCAAAAGTACTGGCAAAGTACTCTTATTAGCTCTAAATAGCTGTTTCTATCGACATTTCGCTCAAAGAAATACGGACCTCTCAAGTAACCATTGACTATTCCACACCACACCATTATGCTCCACCGATTTTGATGATCCATCGCTCAGTGCCAGTGAGGGTTCACATCTGACCAATAATGGCAATGTGCCTGTTCAGTCGCCCATCGCTACAAAATTTTGTCTCAACCGAAAAAAAGACGTATTTGAAAAAGTCTGGATCATTTTCTATCATTCTTAAAGCCCAGTGACAAAATTCAATCCGCAATTGAATATGGTTCTGCCTTAGTTCCTGAACTAAAGTTATGGTAGGCATGATAGTCAATAATTCTCAGAATCCTTGAAACCGTCGGATGGGAAATACCAATTTCTCTTTCAATTTGGCGTGTGCTAATATGCGGGTCGAGATGAACAATTGCTAAAATAGTCACGACACGAGCATCGTTTTCATCGTATTCGTTGTGCCTGCGCTGACGAATAAGGTGGCCACCGCGAGCTCTTTGAGTTAAAGTTCTGATTGCCAAATCAGTAGCATGTCTCCATTGTGGATACAACTCAGAATACCGCCAAGCTGCTGCACGATAATTACCATTACATTGCCCTAAAACCATTATCATTTCAACTATTTGATCAGCTGGATAATCAGCCATGATGTAACTTTACTTATAAACGAGACAATTGAAAAAGATTTAATTTTTAAAATATTGAGAACAAATAAACTTTCGTGTCTTGGAAATTTAACTTAAGTCACAAATTCAATACAAATTCATGTTTGAAAGATACTTATGGATCAGGATGGGGCTTTTTTAATACAAAAAAAGAGACTTGATCTTTTTTTCTGTAAATGCTTCAAAGCGACGTTTCGTCGGCTTGGTCTGCCGACCTCTTCAGGCTAGATGTTTATTAAATAAAAATACAGAATTACAAATCACGTATAACATTCGATAAAAAAACCAATGATATATAAAAAAAGGAAACGAACCCTATTTACCTTAAACGTTGGCACAAGTCAACGAGTCAAAATTTATAACGATGTACAGTCATATTAACACTTACGGTTAGTGGCAAAGAACATTAACGTACATATCAATTTATACACAACGCTATCAAAATAGACGAAAGTATTGAAGTAGTCAATCATAACAAAAACAATCATGACGTTAGCAGTTAAAATTTCGAAAGTAAAGGAAAATAAATGCGGTTAAGTGTATAAATATCCTCTTTCTTGTTTATACTGTGTTTGTTACATTTTATGTGTATCATTTCCGATAAGAGTCTTTTTTATAATTCCGCTCAATGTCTATAATTTTTGTGTCGTCCCAATTAAATTCATGATTCAAACTATTTTTGTGGGTGTGTACTACGGACTCGATGTTTTTGTTTTTCTTATGTTCATTGATTCTTGTTTTTAAAGAACGTTTGGTTTCACCAATGTACGTAGCTGGGCAATTTTTACAAGTAAATTTGTACACCACACCTGTTTGATCCCATTTGTCAGACTTATCTTTCCCCAATTTAATCACGGAGTTCATACTTTTATTCACTGTGGGAATCGTGGTAATATTGTATTGCTTAAAAATTGAAGAAATTCTTTCGTAATTGTTAGTGAACGGTAATTGAATCTTAGGCATTTTTTGGAACATTGATTTTTATGTGTGTTTTTGTTGATGAATTTTGATTTATATTTTAGATACTGTAGACGTGTTTTAATATTTTTATCAATGAAAGTAGAAGGATACTCATTAAGAATTAACATATTTTTAATTTTTTCAAATTCTCGAAATGAAATCGCTTGTCTGAAAGTACAATCGCTCTGTCAGTTAAGTTATAGATGATATTTCTTTTTTGCTGGATTGGATGTTTTGAAAGAAAATTAATTACTCTACTTGAAGAAGTTGGCTTTTGATACCAATTTGTACTAATTCTATTGTTTTCTTTAATTAATGTCATATCTAAAAAGCTAATACTATTATTATTTTCTATTTCATATGTGAATTGTAAACTTTTGTGGTATGAATTAAAAATGGAAACTACCAGATCAATGTGTTCTCTTTTTATGCACATAATAGTGTCATCAACATATCTATAATAAAAAAGTGGTACACAATTATATTTATTCTTCAAGGTTTGTAAACACATTTTTTCCAAATCATCCATAACAATATCAGCAAAGAGTGGAGAGATTGGGGAACCCATCGGTGTACCGTATATTTGTTTGTAAACCTTGTTATTGAAAGAGAAGTAAGTGTTGTCATATAAGAAACGGATACACTTTTTTATTTCATCTATGGGAATTAAACATTTGTTCATGATAGAACGCACACGTTTATCGATACTGTCACATACAAGCTCCACCGGAATGCTAGTAAATAACGATTTGACATCTAAAGATAATAAAATGTGCTCATCCTGTAATTTGAAATTCTTTAATTTAACTTTTAGTTCAAAACTATTATTGATGTGGGATTCCGGTAACTTAATTGAATCTTTTAATTCTTTATAAATAATTTCGGCTAAAAGGTGAGTAGGACTATTTACTAGTGATATGATCGGGCGAAGTGGCGCATTTTCCTTGTGTATTTTTGGCAGGCCGTAACCTTTTGCTAAAGTTGTGTTCGTGAGAGTTAGTTGATTTTTATGGTATCTATCAGATAAAAACTCGTTATTGTTAAGATTATTAAGTATTACTTTAGTATCTAATCTTAATTTACTAAGCGGGTTTCTACTGACATTAATATAAGTATTTTGGTCCGACAAAAGTTCAAGCATTTTTGAGGTGTAATCAGATTTATTTAGACAAACAGTCACATTGCCTTTATCAGCTTTTGTGAACATTATATTAGGATTATTTTTTAAAAATTTTTTGGAAGCTATTAGTTTTTTGGTGAAATTACGTTCTTCTGTCGAAATCTGGGTTTGTTTTTAAGGGTCCAATTCAAGTTTTCCGTAACTTTTTCTCTTATGTCATTTTTTATCGACATTTCAACATCCAACGAATACAAACGTTGTTCTATGTTTTTGATTGAAGATACAACGTCATTTTTAGACACACGTCTAGTATGACTGAAATTCGGACCTAATGATACAATATCTATAACCTCCGGGGAACTTGAGTGTCACTTAAATTCTTAAACCAATTTTCCCTTTCATGAGAAACGTTATTTCTATTCTTTCCTTTTATTAAACTAAGAAATTTGTTTGCGTGTATGTGATCATGTCGTTTTCGTAATAATGAGAATTTTTTTTGTGAAAAGTCAAAAAATTTTACTTTTGTAGAGAAGTCTAAGTTTGTTTTTGAAATAATCTTGTTTAGTTTTTTAAGATCAATATACACAGAGTTAATGTGTGCATTGATGTTCTTAATTTCCAACTTCAATAATTTCGACGCAAAGTAATTATTCAAATTATCAAAAAAAGATTTACACTTCTTATTTTGAAACGTAACGTACGAGAACTTCCTACTTAAGTTGGTGATGTGCCGTGGAAGGATGTTATTACTTCTGCAACGAAGAAGGAATACTCGTTGGGAAGTGAGCTCCGCTAAGCGTTGTTGTAAGTCAATCCATTGTTTCAAATAGTTTTTCATCGAATGTCCATAGTGTGAATTGATAAAACTGAAGAAACTCTTGTGGGAGTTAGAGTCCATGTCCAATCCGAGACTCGTGTATGTTTGAGATGTGAATTTATCGCCCTCCATATTATTCATGTTTGAAAGATACTTATGGATCAGGATGGGGCTTTTTTAATACAAAAAAAGAGACTTGATCTTTTTTTCTGTAAATGCTTCAAAGCGACGTTTCGTCGGCTTGGTCTGCCGACCTCTTCAGGCTAGATGTTTATTAAATAAAAATACAGAATTACAAATCACGTATAACATTCGATAAAAATCCAATGATATATAAAAAAAGGAAACGAACCCTATTTACCTTAAACGTTGGCACAAGTCAACGAGTCAAAATTTATAACGATGTACAGTCATATTAACACTTACGGCTAGTGGCAAAGAACATTAACGTACATATCAATTTATACACAACGCTATCAAAATAGACGAAAGTATTGAAGTAGTCAATCATAACAAAAACAATCTAAATAAATCTGATTACACCTCAAAAATGCTTGAACTTTTGTCGGACCAAAATACTTATATTAATGTCAGTAGAAACCCGCTTAGTAAATTAAGATTAGATACTAAAGTAATACTTAATAATCTTAACAATAACGAGTTTTTATCTGATAGATACCATAAAAATCAACTAACTCTCACGAACACAACTTTAGCAAAAGGTTACGGCCTGCCAAAAATACACAAGGAAAATGCGCCACTTCGCCCGATCATATCACTAGTAAATAGTCCTACTCACCTTTTAGCCGAAATTATTTATAAAGAATTAAAAGATTCAATTAAGTTACCGGAATCCCACATCAATAATAGTTTTGAACTAAAAGTTAAATTAAAGAATTTCAAATTACAGGATGAGCACATTTTATTATCTTTAGATGTCAAATCGTTATTTACTAGCATTCCGGTGGAGCTTGTATGTGACAGTATCGATAAACGCGTGAGTTCTATCATGAACAAATGTTTAATTCCCATAGATGAAATAAAAAAGTGTATCCGTTTCTTATATGACAACACTTACTTCTCTTTCAATAACAAGGTTTACAAACAAATATACGGTACACCGATGGGTTCCCCAATCTCTCCACTCTTTGCTGATATTGTTATGGATGATTTGGAAAAAATGTGTTTACAAACCTTGAAGAATAAATATAATTGTGTACCACTTTTTTATTATAGATATGTTGATGACACTATTATGTGCATAAAAAGAGAACACATTGATCTGGTAGTTTCCATTTTTAATTCATACCACAAAAGTTTACAATTCACATATGAAATAGAAAATAATAATAGTATTAGCTTTTTAGATATGACATTAATTAAAGAAAACAATAGAATTAGTACAAATTGGTATCAAAAGCCAACTTCTTCAAGTAGAGTAATTAATTTTCTTTCAAAACATCCAATCCAGCAAAAAAGAAATATCATCTATAACTTAACTGACAGAGCGATTGTACTTTCAGACAAGCGATTTCATTTCGAGAATTTGAAAAAAATTAAAAATATGTTAATTCTTAATGAGTATCCTTCTACTTTCATTGATAAAAATATTAAAACACGTCTACAGTATCTAAAATATAAATCAAAATTCATCAACAAAAACACACATAAAAAATCAATGTTCCAAAAAATGCCTAAGATTCAATTACCGTTCACTAACAATTACGAAAGAATTTCTTCAATTTTTAAGCAATACAATATTACCACGATTCCCACAGTGAATAAAAGTATGAACTCCGTGATTAAATTGGGGAAAGATAAGTCTGACAAATGGGATCAAACAGGTGTGGTGTACAAATTTACTTGTAAAAATTGCCCAGCTACGTACATTGGTGAAACCAAACGTTCTTTAAAAACAAGAATCAATGAACATAAGAAAAACAAAAACATCGAGTCCGTAGTACACACCCACAAAAATAGTTTGAATCATGAATTTAATTGGGACGACACAAAAATTATAGACATTGAGCGGAATTATAAAAAAAGACTCTTATCGGAAATGATACACATAAAATGTAACAAACACAGTATAAACAAGAAAGAGGATATTTATACACTTAACCGCATTTATTTTCCTTTACTTTCGAAATTTTAACTGCTAACGTCATGATTGTTTTTGTTATGATTGACTACTTCAATACTTTCGTCTATTTTGATAGCGTTGTGTATAAATTGATATGTACGTTAATGTTCTTTGCCACTAACCGTAAGTGTTAATATGACTGTACATCGTTATAAATTTTGACTCGTTGACTTGTGCCAACGTTTAAGGTAAATAGGGTTCGTTTCCTTTTTTTATATATCATTGGTTTTTTTATCGAATGTTATACGTGATTTGTAATTCTGTATTTTTATTTAATAAACATCTAGCCTGAAGAGGTCGGCAGACCAAGCCGACGAAACGTCGCTTTGAAGCATTTACAGAAAAAAAGATCAAGTCTCTTTTTTTGTATTAAAAAAGCCCCATCCTGATCCATAAGTATCTTTCAAACATGAATAATATGGAGGGCGATAAATTCACATCTCAAACTTCAATACAAATTGTTGAAAATTCAATTCTCGCTTATTTTCAACAATGTAATAGTTAACACTTGTATTTGAACCTCTTACTTAATTAATCTTGTTATCAATTATTAGATTTTAAACTTTTGACATCGTTATTCCTGTGATAAAGATAAAAATTTCTTTTACTTTATATTTTTTTACGTAACGCTTATTCCCATAAAATCATGAATTTTCGTAAGTGGGAGGGTGATTTCTTGAGTTTTAATAAAAAATGGAAGGTGATGGATTAATTCTGGCCCCAGATTCGGTTTTAGCACATCAAAATTGATAAGAGTTGATGGATCTGGTGTTGGGTGCAGATTCCTTTGTTATTGTATCTGTGAATTATCCAGCTGATCAAATAGTTGACATGATAATGGTTTTAGAGCAATGTAATGGCAATTATCGTGCTGCAGCTAGGCGGCATGCTAAGCTGTATCTACAAAGAAGACATCCTTTGATTGGTTGGGTTTATTAAGACTTGTTCTGCTTGAGACAACTATGAAATTTCGCGTTCTGACCAATTTTTAAGCATTTGACCTTGATATAACCTTGTGGAGGTCACAAAAAAATGTTTAAAGAACGGTTTTGGACGTAAAATTTCCCGCTCTATCCGATTTCGACGTCAGAAATAGGGGTTCTAATTTGAAAAAATGATCTTAACCTTGAAATGACCTTGAAAAATGATCTCAAGGTCAAATTGAAGGTGACCAAAAGTTGACCCCCATCGTCACGAACAATTTTCATCTGGACCATTTTTCTGTATCTGGCCGGCATTCGGAGATATTTGGCTGCATAGATTAAAATGAGACACCGTGTATATATAAATTTGTTTGTTATTTATACTAGGTACACAAAACTAATCATAATTTAATAAATTAACTTGCTTAAAAAAAAATTACCCCCTTCAGGGGGTAAACATCCCCTTATTACAATATTTGATTTTCGATCAACTAAAAAATAGTTTTTTCGTGCAACTGTGATTACTTAAACCTAAAACTTATTTTTGTGGCAAATTAAATATACAAATAGAAATATTGACCGCTTATATACTTCATTAGGCAAATTAAATATACAAATAGAAATATTGACCGCTTATATACTTCATTAGTTACTCATATTCAAAATTCAAAAATTTGGATCTTGAAAGAAAATTAAAAATGAATAAATATGGAAATGTACTAATGTATCGGATACAATTGATTTAATTCATTCAATTTGAAAAGTAGTATCCTTGTATTTACCAGTATAACGACCATTTTTATTCACTCTAGTTTTTTACAGCTGAAAAAAAAGTTAAACGCAGACAAAAATTCTCATATTTGTAATGATAGTGCAAGATCCTATCTATGTATTTTGAATAAAAAAAATCTTTTACAGGTTAAACTTCTAAAATATTAATAAAATAAACAGTTTGTGTTTTATACCTATTTAAATATAAACTAAAAACAATATTTATTAATAACATTAAATATTGTTGACTATTTTTTGGTATTTATTGTTAATACTATTCTTTATAATCATGACAATAGTGATAATCATCAAAAAAGTGCTTGAAACATAATGATTTTTTGCACCAAGAGCATCTTACGATTGCTGGATTAGAACATTCTGCAACTTCGCAACGAGCATTACAGTTATTTCCAAAGCCAAATTTTACTGGATTATAAAATTTACTCGGCTTTGCATCAACGTAGCCACTTTTATGCCACGAATATTTGAATAGGTTCGCATATCGAGGGGGTGATAACTGATTATGAACCAATGATTGAAGTTTTATTATGTTATTTCTTAAATGCAGTTCTAAATCTTCATTCATCAATATTACACTGTCGGGAAAGTGTCTTACGTAATTTTTCCAAATCCTAAAACCAAACACGTCTAATGGCTGAATTTTACTGGTTGTTCCTTTTGGAATTATTTTAACATCGATATTTTTATTTGGAGGTGTTGCTTCCTTCACTGCATCAGCACAATATCCACTCGAAGAGTCAACTAATAAAACACTTGAATGACCAACGTTGAGAGAATACACATATTTTAACCACATTTTAAAATGCTCTGTAATAATTACATACATTTTTATGTTTGTATAATAAAAGTAAAAAGTTACAATAATAGTAAATTTCATATACCTGAAGTTAATTTGCCAGATTTAGAAGTCTTATTACATAAACATATGAAGGTTTAAATAGCGTACTTTCTACTCTTGGTCCAAATTGTCCTTTACTTTCCTTTAATACAATAAACAAGGGATAAAGTAGTTTATCGTCACCCGATATTAAGGGCTGAATAGTGTAACCATGCGTTGTAGAACTAACAGATTCTAAAAGGTATTCGATTTGCCTTTCTCCTTCAACAGATAATGTTCTTCCTGAATGCATTTCAATTTGAAACCCACTTTGATCCGAATTGAAAAAAGATTCTATACCTTTAATATTAATTAACTTGAGTTTGTAATTGTATTCACAATTTTACTCCCCATTGTCAAATGTAAAAATTGTTGTTTTGGTCAATTCTGACCAGATCCGTTGGGAGCAGGAAAGAAAATAGACTACGATGTTAAGTAGTTGCAACGTTTCGTCGACGGGTTTGTCGACCTCTTCAGGCTTTATTAAAAAAAATATATAATAATATAATTAACCGAATGAGCTCACGCTAGTCTTAACTTACAATGGTTGAAAAAATTTTAAAAAAAATGCGAAACGAATTACCTAAGTTATCGCACAGCGATCCGTCGAGTAATGTGAAAGTACATAGCAACATGACTTATATATATATATATATATATTGGCTTCCTACCAAAACGTAAACAATAACAAATTTTGAATTAGATCGAGAATATACTTTACTTTTTATGTAACAGCTTAAAGATAGATTTGTATTCTCTACTGAGATTCTGTGTATCTTCTTTTTTGTTTATTGTATTTGGTGTACTGTTAATAAATAACATTTCAGAAATAAGCCTTTTATTATAGTTATTTTCAATATCTCTAATTGTTACTGCTTCAAAATCAAATTCATGATTATATTCATTTTTATGTATATTGACAACCAACTCATCATTACTATTCTTGCGATGTTCGGCAATTCGTTTATTTAGGGCACGTTTTGTCTCGCCTATGTACCGTGCATTGCAATCTTTACAAGGGAACTCATAAACCACATTCGTTTGCTCGAGTTTGTTGGTTTTATCTTTGCCAAGAACAACTAGTTTTGAGAATTTATTAACTATATTTGGGATCGTTACAATATTGTATTTCCGTAAAAATTTTGAACAATTGTTGTAAAATTTTGAATAAAATGGAAGTGATAATTTAATGTTGTGTCGGTTAGTATTTACAGGACTGTTTCTTTTATTTTGAAAACGAATTTTAAATAGTCTAGATCTTATATGTTTGTCAATAAACTCTGGTGGATATGAGTTCTCTTTAAGTATATTTTTAACCCGCAATATATTTCTATTATGAAAACGTTTATCTGATAAAAGTATAGCTCTATCAATCAAGTTAAAAACTATATTCTTTTTTAATGATATCGGGTGGTTGCTGTAGTAGTTTAAAGTTCTATTAGATGACATCGATTTTGAATACCAGTCAGTGATAATATTACCATCCTGTTTAATGAGAGACACATACATTTCATAATAGAAATATATTGCGGGTTAAAAATATACTTAAAGAGAACTCATATCCACCAGAGTTTATTGACAAACATATAAGATCTAGACTATTTAAAATTCGTTTTCAAAATAAAAGAAACAGTCCTGTAAATACTAACCGACACAACATTAAATTATCACTTCCATTTTATTCAAAATTTTACAACAATTGTTCAAAATTTTTACGGAAATACAATATTGTAACGATCCCAAATATAGTTAATAAATTCTCAAAACTAGTTGTTCTTGGCAAAGATAAAACCAACAAACTCGAGCAAACGAATGTGGTTTATGAGTTCCCTTGTAAAGATTGCAATGCACGGTACATAGGCGAGACAAAACGTGCCCTAAATAAACGAATTGCCGAACATCGCAAGAATAGTAATGATGAGTTGGTTGTCAATATACATAAAAATGAATATAATCATGAATTTGATTTTGAAGCAGTAACAATTAGAGATATTGAAAATAACTATAATAAAAGGCTTATTTCTGAAATGTTATTTATTAACAGTACACCAAATACAATAAACAAAAAAGAAGATACACAGAATCTCAGTAGAGAATACAAATCTATCTTTAAGCTGTTACATAAAAAGTAAAGTATATTCTCGATCTAATTCAAAATTTGTTATTGTTTACGTTTTGGTAGGAAGCCAATATATATATATATATAAGTCATGTTGCTATGTACTTTCACATTACTCGACGGATCGCTGTGCGATAACTTAGGTAATTCGTTTCGCATTTTTTTTAAAATTTTTTCAACCATTGTAAGTTAAGACTAGCGTGAGCTCATTCGGTTAATTATATTATTATATATTTTTTTTAATAAAGCCTGAAGAGGTCGACAAACCCGTCGACGAAACGTTGCAACTACTTAACATCGTAGTCTATTTTCTTTCCTGCTCCCAACGGATCTGGTCAGAATTGACCAAAACAACAATTTTTACATTTAATATTAATTATTTCTTTTACTTCAGAAACAAAAGCATTAGCTGCCTTTTGTAAGTATTCTGATCCCTCTATAGTAGTTTTCGTCACTAGGGCGTAAAGTTGAACTTCACGCACCGAGTGATCAATACGCACGAGGGTCGGCGCAGCCGACCGAGTGTTGGATGATCACGAGGTCGTAAAGATTTCGCCCGCGTGGCGAACAATATTTTTTTTATAGTATGAGTAAAGCACGTCGTCGCATCATTTGAGTGTTTAAGTTGAATTTTACGCACTGAAAACGATGCGAATCGACGTACTTTACGCATACTATGCAACAAAAGTTTTTTTCGTTATGAATTTGTTAATTTTTCTGTTGACTATTCTATGGGATTTTTAAAATTTTTTAACCAATGATCTGACGCTTTAAACCTTATATCTTCGTTTCCAATGATTTTTTGAGCCTGCAAAGCCCATTTTCGTAAGTCTACGTCATGAACTATATGCCCAGCGTCGATTGCAGAACGAAAATTATCTAACACAAAGGACCCCGCACACAATGTATGGGAAAAAATCATCCGGTCAAATTGAACGAAACTTTGGAAAAAAATAGATCTTGAGGTCCTGAAGAAATCTATCTTTTTTCAATTTCGTTCAATTTGACCGAATGATTTTTTCCCATACATTGTGTGCGGGGTCCTTTAGCAATTCTTCCAATTTTTTCTTTGAAGGTGCCTCCTTTAGTTAAGGTATGCGCCCATCGTTTCAATTGTGTAATTGACTTAACTTTTCGAAATTTATGTTGTACAGTTTTCAGAGCGAGATTTTTTGTAACACCACTTCTCCAGTACTCCACAGCTTTAGATTTATAATCCCATGTTAGATCTTCTTCATCCATAGTACATGTTTGTGAACTTTTATCAACGTCTGCTGCCCATGTTCTATCATTATCTCCAACAATTTGCATCTCAACATCTTTGAATGGCTCTTGAAAATCCAATGTTTCTTGCTGAATGAATTCTGGTTCGATAAAGTCATTCATACAATCCAGTAAAAATTTTTCCATATTATCCTTCAATGCAACTTCTTCTGTTGTCGTAGGACTTTCTTTTATATTCATTAATTGAAAGGACAGTAAAAGTAAATTTATAACGTTGATCGGGTTAATAGCGATTTCGTAAGTTGTTTATCTAAAAATAATTATTTCATATTAATATTATATAATTTACACTTACTTATTTTAACCCATTAAGTCCTGAATGGACAAATTTTCACTAAAGTTTTCAACGCTTATATTTTATGTGAAAATGAATTGTAAAAAGTATATGGATAAGCGCATTCGATGTAAAATTTGATGAACTTTCAGAATCTTTTGTTAGATTTTTCAAAAAATTAAACTGTCGAACACTGTACATGATTTTTTCCAAAAAAACATGGTTTAAAAAAAAAAAAAAATTATTCATTTCGATTTTTCAAATGGAATGCATTTAAGATTTAATGATCAAAATGCAGAAAACGTGGCCTCGAGACCTAAACTTGAAAATCTAACGATTTAGGTTTTGAAAAAAAATTTTAAACACATAAAATGGCGGCTGAGACGCAGAAAAATCATAAAAATCTTCTGGAATTATTTATTCGAAAAAGATGGACTTTAGAGAAAAACTTTACTGAAGAAAAAGTTCTTAGAATTGATCAGAGAACATGCTGGAATTTTTCCAGAACCTTTTGGCAAATTTCAGAATTTTTCAAAATTTTCAAATTTTGAAAAATTTAAAAACGCTTCTTATGTTTCTGAAAAAATTCCAGCGTGTTCTTTAATCAATTCTAAGAACTTTTTCTTCAGTAAAGTTTTTCTCTAAAGTCCATCTTTTTCGAGTAAATAATTTCAGAAGATTTTTATGATTTTTCTGCGTTTCAGCCGCCATTTTGTGTTTTAAAATTTTTTTTTAAAACCTAAATCGTTAGATTTTCAAGTTTAGGTATCGAGGCCACGTTTTCTGCATTTTGATCATTAAATCTTAAATGCATTCCATTTGAAAAATCGAAATGAAAATTTTTTTTTTTTTTGAAAACCATCTTTTTTTGGAAAAAATCATGTACAGTGTTCGACAGTTTAATTTTTTGAAAAATCTAATGAAAGATTCTAAAAGTTCATCAAATTTTACATCGAATACGCTTATTCATATACTTTTTACAATTCATTTTCATATAAAATATAAGCGTTGAAAACTTTAGTGAAAATTCGTCCATTCAGGACTTAATGGGTTAAAGTGTTTTTTTAAACGGAAAAATTAATTTTGATTAAATCTTAAAGATTTTATGAGTAGATACGCAGATTATGATCTTTCACTGGAATCATAATATGGATTTCACTTATGTTATTATTAATTTGTTTGTATTTTTCACGTTCATTCAAATAAAAATTAAACGATTAAACTTCTACTAAACATATCAGATAGAAATATTAAATACATACGATTTATTCTATTCGTCAATGATAGTTTCAAAAGATATTAAAGACGAAAAAAAAAGAATTTTCAGAAAATATTTGTGATTTGTTTATACAAAAAATTGTCAAATAAGAAAATTTTTGTTATAGATACATGTGTTCATTAACAAACCATTTGTAAAGAAAGTATGCAATAAACAGTATATGTATTAAAAATATATTATTTTGTTATTAAAAAATTATTTTTGTAATCTTAATGTATACCAACGTTTTAAAGAAATTTCACATAGCTCTATATCATGTGAGATCTACCTTCCGGAGTATTATTTTTTACAAAAATAACTTCTGAACTTGAAAAAAATTCTTAAATATTGATCGAAAATATAATAACGTATATGTTTGTAAAATATTATAAGATATTCACAAACTGTTTTTTAAAATGATTTAAAAGGAATAATTAAATTTATACTTGATATATAAGATACTAAATACAGGGAGTTTATTGAAAAGATAAATATTGCTGACCAATGGTGATGTCATAGAATTACTTCATAGAACTTTCATATATTACTTTATAATTATAACAATACGTTGTAACATCACATTTTGATATTACAATACTAAAATAGTATAAATTAGATCGACCAACAGAATTAGTGTGGTAGATTAGAAAATCTAGTCTGGTATAGCCCAGATTGAGAAGAAGGCTCTGAGCAGCTTATAGACACCCGTCTAAAAGTTATGTTTACTTACGTGTATTTTTTCTTACCCTTACAATAACCTCGGATTTCAGAGAGTATGTGTATTATGAGTATGAGTATTATTTATAATTAGAAGAATAGAAACAATAACACTAATATTACATTATTTTGCAATAGATATTTACCTCTTTAACTCAAGTAGTTACTCTCTTAAAAACATTTTAATATTTTTCTTCGTAAACTTATTTAAAAAACTGTACAGTATATATAATAGTAATAAAAATAACTTTTAAAACAATGAACGTCTTACGTTTTAAAACTATGAAACACAACTGACTGTTGATTATAAAACAGAAGCGAAATAAACGAATAAAAATAAACCGAACGAGTTAAAAATACAAATTTATCTTCGGTCGAAGGTCGGTGAATGATGAAAATAAGTATAGATTATAAAAATCACATTTTCTGTAATATTAAGACATCATTCACGATCTAGAAACTATATACAAGCACTTGTGTTCTTTTGTATTATTACAAATTATTTATATTATTACAGATCATTTATTGAAAAATTCGAATAAATTACTCTGAAAAGATTTTTTTTATTCATAGTACATGAATAAGAGCGTGTACTACCTTTACGAATATCAGAATTTTTGTTATCGTTTAATGTTTTTCAGTTGTAAAAAAAGCTGGAATAAATAAAAAATTTGTTTATGCTTATAAAAATATTTCAGGACACATCAGTACATCTAAATATTGTAGTAGAGTAAAATATTTATTCCCTTTAGTTTTTTTTCAGATCTAAATTTTTGAATTTTAAATAAGGGGAGTTTACCCTTGTACAAGGGACGAATATACCTATTTATATATTTAATTTGCCAAAAAAATAAGTTTTAATATTAATTAATCACAGTTGCACGAAAAAACTATTTTTTAGTTGATCGAAAATCAAATATTGTAATAAGGGGTTGTTTACCCTCTGAAGGGGGTAAATTTTTTTAAGCGAGTTAATTTATTAAATTTTAATTAGTTTTGTATTCCCAGTATAAAAAAGAAAAAAATTTATTTATATATACATATTTAATATTGAAATAACTTAATATCCGTTTTAGGGGTAGTTTACCCCGTGTAAAAAGGAAGTAAAATACCGGGACACGTCAACTTTAATTTTTTTAATTTATTTATAATACAATTATTTTTTTTAGGATTCAATCAATTTTGTAATTTGTTGAGCGAAAACATTGTCAAAATTTTAAGGTTTTCTTTTATAGAAAATAAGGGATGCTACCCTTCTAGGTAGAAATATTGCACAAATATTCGTTTTTAATTGCGAATTATATCCACTTTGTTTCATCAAAAAATTCCAATTCGTTCCGGAGATATAAAAAAAAACTGTTTTTGGGGGTGAACTTTAAGGGTGGTTTTCACCCCTTAAATGAGCATATGGGCACGTAAAAAAACACGTGTCAAATATTTTTGGATGTACTACAACATATCAAAATGTCACCAACGCCACAGTCAGCGACGGGGACGACCCATCGGCCACGCGGCATCTCCGCATCAGGGGCCTGATTCTAAATTTGTCTCGACGTCGAGACACACCAAATCCGGAGCTGTAGACCAATCAGGGAGCTCCTTTAAAAGGAAAAGCAGTTGTCTCGAGGCCGAGACACATTTAGAATCAGGCTCCAGAAGCTCTTGTCGACGCGCTCTCCACCTGCGTTCTCGCTCCAGTCGCGAGCTGGTAAGTCGTTTTAGGCAGCGGCCGCCTCGTATTCACTGCTTTCTCTCTCTCTCGCGTTGTGCGCATCGACTCTAGTCGTCACCTACAGTCTGGGGAAATTTGTTGTACACCGCGCGTTCAGAAGATCGTATCGAAACCTTATCGAAACACTTACTCGCGAGCGTCGCACTTGATTCTGCGTCCCGTCTTGTACTCTACCGAAATAGCTTAGTCATTGCGTCGCGTTGTTTAGTTATCTACCGAAACTTAGGATTAGTTGGATTGCTGGCAAACGTTCCAGCTACCGTTCAGCATATTTAGATTATTTGTGTTAATATATATTTGCTCTTCTTTGTTTCAATAAATGTTAATGTGTTACTGTTAATTGTCGTGAGTGATCATTTCAAGATTCTAGACGTTTTCCATTTCCTTTGCGATCACCCATAATTGGAAAACATATATAAATTTGCATGTAATAATAATTCAAATATAATCATAATTGTTGGAAAATTCTACATGACGCTGTACCATGAAAAAATCGTAAGTACTACACCATCATAAATTGTTTAAATAAACAATTTCGTAACTATTCCAGTAAATTTTTGAAAAAAAAAAAAAAAAAAATAATAATATACGTATTTTTTGGTGTCTGAATAATATTTTTAACAGACTATTATTTATTAACCCTCATTTTTCGAAATTTTAAAATTTTGATTATTATTGAAAACAGTATTTAAGCGGTGATTACTTTCAGATAGTATATTGAAATTATAGTGCCATCGAATATTTTATTTAAATCGGTATTACATCTTACGTGTTCTTCACAATATCTTTGCGTATAGGTAATACTAGTTAAGAGTAAGTTGCTTCAAATTAATTTGTTAAAAAAAAAAAAGAAAAAAAATAATTATTACCTAAATTAAATTGGTAGAATAAACCTTTTAAGAATCAATTAAGAAATTTTTAACGGCGATTTACTTGATTTTGGGAATATTATTAGTAGCTTTAGTATCAGCTGATCCATCCGATTCTACGTAACATAGTAGAAGTTACCCCCCTTGTCGGCCTTAACCAAAAGGAGAATAAGAAAGGGTCTACGAGAGCGCGTCAACCAGTGCCAATTAACAACAGTTCCCCTGCCGATCAAACTCTAAGGAGAAATAGCTCAGCAGAAAATGCTGGGTATGTCAGAAGCAAGGACGAGTCACAAGCATTGGTCGAAAGTCTGTAAGAAAAGGAGAGGAATCCTGTGCTACAGATGCAGGCACACTGGAGTGATCATCGCAACGTGTCCAAACTGTGGTAACGCGGCCAAAGAGGCAACGGAAGGAAAGAAGAAGCAAGATTCGTCGTCGTTTGATAGTAGTGCTATAGCTTCAGTAGGATCACCGGTTCAATCGGAAAAAAATTTAGTTAGAACATGTCTCACGCCCCCACCGCTGTGCCAGACAGCAGCAGTAGGAAATGTAGACAATCGTCTATATGTCAATGTCGAAATCCAGCGTCACGTCTTTCCAGCATTGCTCGATAGTGGAGCCATAGCCTCATTTTTAGGTCTAAAACCAGCTGAATTAGTAAAGTCTCATATAACCCCCTGTTCCACTTATATGGTCATGGCAAATGGTCAAACGGATAAAATAGTAGGGGAGGTAGATCTAACATTCACAATCGATGAGGAAGACATAACCACTCGAATTAGGGTATTAAACTCACTCACCTATGATATTATTCTAGGAATGGACCTTATGGAGCACCTGCAAATGCGAATCAATTTCGGAAATCGAACTTGGCACACTCCAAAAGGTATCGTTCACCCCTGTTCATCCAAAATTCAAGACCCTAGTACAGTCGTAGCAGTAGCAACCATCGACAGTGTTGATGAGCTTTCTCAGGGGGAAAAGATCCTCTTACGTGTCGGACTAGACCCACTTTTCGACACTCACAGTGAAAAAATAGAGGCTAAACGGATTACGCCTCCTAAAATTGAGGTACAGGGTCATCCACATATATAAGAGAAAGCTAGACATGTTCCGCCAACTCTGTTAGTAGCTGCTTATGCAGAAGTAGATTAATTGTTGGCAGAGGGTATTAATGGAGCCCTCACAAAGTTCGTGGAGTAGTTGTGCTGTCATCGTATCTAAAGTAGAAGGAACCACTCAGCTTTGCATTAATTATCGTCCACTGAACAAAGTAACAAAGAAAGATGCACACCCCCTATCCCATATAAATAGCCTTCCGGTCAATTTAGGAAACACGAAATATCGGACGAAGATCGATTTATAACAAGCTTATAATCGAATCCCTTTAGAGCAACCCAGTAAAGAGTTTACAGCGTTCGCAATACTAGACAAAGGTCTCTTACAGTTCACGCGCCTTCCCGATGGACTAATAAGTGCCCGAGCGAGCTTTTAAAGGGCAATGAATAATATAATCGATCCAAATCGGCACCCGAAAGTCTTTGCATACATGGACGATATCATTATCGCCACCGATACTTTTGAAAAACACTTAGGGTTGTTAAAGAAGGTCCTCGCGAGACTGAAAGAAGTAGGCTTGCAGGTTGATTGGGACAATTGTAGTTTGTGCTGTGCCGAAATTCGATACATGGGCTTCGTTACAAATAAAGAGAGGTTAAAGAGAGATAGGGATAAAGAACGACCAATTCTGAACTTCCAAACCCCTAAGAATCGGAAACAATTAGGAAGTTTTTTGGGTAGGGTAAATTGGTATGCTGGGTTTATCCAAGATTTGTCTGAAATAAAAGCCCCCTTAAACGAACTTTTTAACAAGAATGTTCCTTGGTCTTGGGAGGGGGGGCAGCAGGAAGCATTCGCTAAGCTATGCCTCCTGCTTCGGCAAGCACCCGCATTGTCACAATCGGATCCAAACTCAGCGGTCATTACACTTCCTTACCTTACCGAAACACCTTAATTCTATCGAAACGTTAAAATTTTATCGAAACACCCTTACCTTATCGAAACTCCGCGATCTTATCGAAGCACGTGGATCTTGTTGAAATTCTTATGGAATCTGTCTCTACACAAATAGAGGAGGCATCAAGCCACTAGTCCCAATTAAAAGCTCTTAGCACATTAGTTGTCGATGCTAAGGGCATGGGTGAAATTAGGGAGATCACGCTTGGT
This sequence comes from Torymus aiolomorphi, assembly GCA_036365515.1. NCBI lineage: Eukaryota > Metazoa > Arthropoda > Insecta > Hymenoptera > Torymidae > Torymus > Torymus aiolomorphi. The sequence goes on from CM070873.1 coordinate 113,104,691, forward strand.
CCCTGAAACGTGTCGCACTACCTTCTCTAGTAGGACATCCCTGGCGCAGTTGTCGGTGCTACATGTCCGGTTAGGGGTTGTTTCTTTTTGGATCTACGAATTTTGTCGTCGAATGTCCAAAAAAGCGACCCCGCCCTTTTCTCGTCATATTGTAATCGATAAGTCGAGAAAACAGTAGAGAGACTTTTCGAATTAGAGGAGGCACCAAATCACTAGTCCCGATTCTAAGGGTTCGGGAAAAATTTCGGAGATCATGCCTGAAAAGTGTCTCTGAAATGTGTCCGCCCACTTTTAAGATGACATCCCTAGCGCGATTGTCCGTGCTAAGGGTTTGTCCAATAATACATAGTTGTAGAACAGGAAATAACTTCCTTCAGACACCATTACCCCAAAAAGTCCTTAACTTAGAATAGTCATTGAAGATAAGGATAGGGTTAATAATACTGGATCGCAGTAATCGTAAGTATCTTAGTCATTGCTATCGCCAAAAATAGAAATCTCTGCCCAATTGCCGTTGGTGATGAGAGGGTTAGGTAGATGCGATGATAAGTACAAAATATTCGTGATCAAGTTATGCTTAACAACCCACCCCATGTTTATCGAAACACCCTTGCCGAAACTTTGTTATGATATCGAGACTATTTTGTAATTAGTAGGAATGTCCTAAATTGTGCATAAACTCTCGTACAACTGGTTGCTACCGTAGTAATGGGGGGCTCACTTACTGCAATTTGTCGGGGTAGTAAGTATGGGGATTGTTAATGAGAAGCGTATTGGTGAGATGGCAATAGAGGTGAGTAAGAACAGATTGAAGTATGCCACATAGCTATGCATGAACACAAAAAATGTGCATTAACAGTAGCTTCAGCATGTTGATTCGAAAGGCTATGTCCCCGTCTTAATACAAAGTTGTGACAGCCACTTACCAGATCAAACAGATATTATTGCGTTAATAAGAACAAAAAACCATTGTTCACTCAGAAAACAAAAATGTTCTTTGTCGCTGTATAATACGTGGCTTGCGTAAACCAAACGAAAACTATTGTTCATTTCACAGAAAACTTTTTTTTTTTGTAAATCATTTTTCTTTGCGTATTATAACACTATTTTTACTTATCAAGAACAACAAACCATTGTTCATTTTGTAGAATACTTTTTTTTTATTTCGAAACTATCTTTTTCTTTTGCGTAGTAGAACACTTCGTTTGATTGTCGAGAACAAAAATCATTGTTCATTTTGTAGAGTAGTCTTTGTCGTCTGCAGAATACCTTTATTTTTTTTTTGTTTCGGCTTCGCGTTGTAAAATACTTTATCATTCTTACATTATTGAATCGAACGCTAGATTGCGTCTTTGATTAATTTGTTGTCAAGTCAATGACCAGCTGTGGTCCAATCGGTACAATAAGATGTTGCGAATGAAGTGCGAATGTGAGCGAATTTTGTGTGATTGTAAGAGCGCCTAGCGTAGGATAGGAAGCGTTTCAGTACTAATCGATGTCGTCAGGTAGGTAGGTACGGTATCACAAACTTAGGTGACGTTGTAAAATGGGTGTTAAGAGTTTTTTTCAAACCGCGGGGGCGCTTCGGTCTTGGGAGGAGGAGTTTGTAACGCTCACTTTTTGAGCCTTACAATTAGTGTGAAAATATAGGAAAACCCCAGCTACGGCTGTAAGGGTTCTTTTCTGGCTAAGCATCCAGAACAGAAAAACATATAAATTATGGAGGAAATGCTTGGTAGAAGAGAACCCAAGCAACCCATGCGTCACCCCAACTCTCATTATTACCTGTTATTAGAATAGAAGCGAAGACAGCACCTTTGTAGAGGAGCATTGCGAGCTCCTCGTGCTGCAGCCATGCCCTGTTCCTGCTGAAGTAGACGCAGCTCCAGACTTCCATTCAACTAGCGTAGGTTGCTCTAATACGAGTGAGCTAGGCTCACTCTCCTCTTGATCTCTCTCTGGCACATGAAGACGGTAGCTCTGATGTAAACCTACGGCAGGAAAATATTATTAGTTAAAGAACAAAATGGAAATTATCGAAACCAGATATGCGGTATGTAGAAGACAAAAGGAAAGGATACTTAGTGTCCCCCTCCGATTTTCATGAAACTTTGCACATAGGGAGAGCATCGAAAAATATTTGACACGAATTTTTTTTTATCGGCGGAAAAACATCTAGGGGGTGAGAACCGCCCTTAAAGTTCACCCCCAAAAACCGTTTTTTTTTTAATATCTCAAGATGGAATCGGAATTTTTTAATGAAACCAACACCTACTTATTTCTTATGAAAAGTCAAGTTTTTCGGCACAGTTTTAATGCTGGGGGTTGCATCCCCTATTTTTATAAGGGTAAATATGATATTATCCTTTGTACTTTTGATATAAAAATGTATTATGAGCTAAATTTGGTTGAAAATTGACATGTTATAAAGAAAATTAAAAATTATAGTTGACTTGTTACGAGGTTGAAAAAAAAAACGTGGACGGGGTGAATTACCCCTAATTTAATTAATCACCTTTTTGTTAGTAGCCACCTCCGATTTTCATGAAACTTCGCAAGTGGTTAGAGTATCGAAAAATATTTGACGTGTATTTTTTTTTATCTGCGGAGAAAGACATCTAGGGTGAAAACCGAAATTGAAGTTCACCCCCAAAAACCGTTTTTTTTAAATATCTCGAGATGGAGTCGAAATTTTGTAATGAAACCAACGCCTATATTTTTGCACAGTTTTAATGCTGAGGGGTTGCATCCCTTATTTTTTATAAGGATAAATGTAATTTTTTCACACATTATTTTGAAATAGCAATGTCTTGATAAACCAAATTTGGTTGGAAATTGATGTATTATAAAAAAATTTTAAAATCATAGTAAACCTGTTTCGAAATTTAGAAAAAAAAAACATGTGTAAGGGGTGAGCTACCCCTAATTTAATTATTTACTTTTCAGTGATTAATAAAACTTAACAAAACTTTTTTTTAATTTTAATTTTGAAGTGCTTATCTTGATTCATATTTACCATTAAAAATGAAATAAATAAAAAGTGTTCTAAATTATAAGTAATTTTCCCGTGAAATAACGAAATTAATAAATATATTACTACATAAATTAATGAATTTGCAAATTGTATTCAATGTATCTCTGAAAATAACGATAACATGTGAAAAAATGTTCAAAATATAACATCTTTTTGGACCATGCACATCGTATGACTGCAATTCCTCCACATATGTCGCAAATTGCTTCCTGAAGTATGGAAACAGAAATCTACTGGATTTGCATGGCTTGGCTGTTTTACCGTTAGGTATCCACTTTTATACCATGCGTATTTAAAAGCATTTTGGAATCTTGGTGAAGAAAATGAATTATGCGGTAGAGATTGCAGTTTGATTATATTCTTTCTCTCGTATAAGTTAACATCATAATTCATAAGAAGTGTTATGTCCGAGAATTTTCTTATAAAATTTTTCCATAATCGTAAACCATATACATCAAGAGGCTGTATCTGACCAATTGTGCCTTTTGGTATCGTTTTCAATATAAGATTTGTTTCTTTAGGAAGAGCTTCCTTTACAGTGTTTTCACATTGTCCGGTCCATGAATCTAATAGCAGTATAGGTGAATTCCCACTGTGAATCAAAATACATTTTGAATCCAAATTTGAAACAGCTCCTTGGATAATTTGTCTGATGCTGATGCTTCTACGTACACATTTTCTGGTCTGAATAAAGTTTCCATTACTCTAGGTCTAAACTGTCTATGAGCCTCTTTCAAAACTATAAATGACGGAGACATGACCTTTCGCTCTGCTGATATTATTGCTTGGACGGTATAGCTGTGTGTTGTAAAAGATACCGATTGAACGATGTTTTCCACTTGCTTTATCCCCTTATAATTAATAAATTATTAAGAAAGCGTGCGACCACTATGTATCTCTAAATTGAACCTACTCTGATCAGAATTATAAACGTTTTGAGTACCGTGTACGTCAATTAAATTTTTAATGTCGTTAACAAAATTTTCTTTGAGTTGTTCAACTTCTACTGCCTTCTTTGCAGATGATACAGTAATAAATTTTGTTATTTTTCGTGAAACAATGTGATGCTTTCTTTTGAATATTTGTATCCACCTATGTGAAGCTTTAAACCTTTAAAGCTTTAGAATATTTATTTCTGCTTTCTTTACGAGAGCCCATCTTTTTATATCAATGTCATGCAGTCATTTTTGATTTTATCGCTTCTTTAACTTTTTCAAGTACATACTTGTTATTCCATACAGTATAGCTTTTCTGTCACCCCCTGCTTCAACTTGTAATTGGCACCGTCGCAATTGACGATCGGACAGTATTTAAGGATAATAATTGCTTTCTTTTCCACTTTGCTAATACTCTGCTGCCTGTTTCTTATATTCAAAGTCAACATCTTCTTGATTCGGTAAACGAGCCAGAAACCTCTGCATAGTCTTTATGTAATTCATCATCTTCTTCAATACCTTGTTTTACTGAAATGAAAATATATTATAATTACTACAATATTATAAGCACACACAATTTTATTTATTTTATTTGTTTATTATAGGTAAAGAGCATCGTTCTACCGTTATGGTCCCACCGTTTCTGATAAATTTATGATTTTCCCTTTTAAATGTGTGTCAAATTGGAAGAATCTATTCCTGATCACCTGTCTGCTTCGGTATTGATTTTTATTTAAAATACACGTAAACTTGATTAGCCCAATTCCTGATCACTTATTTTAACACTTTTTTTTAACTTTTTGTGTTATGATATAAGCATTAATTTATAAATAAAATACTAATTGACTAAACGTACATTTTAGTCTTTTAAACCAAATTGATATTAATTACAATTATGTAAGTTATAGAAATATTGCGTATATTTACCTCAAAAATAGCCTTTTGTTTTCAGGAACTTACAATTAGTCCTGATCCGGAACTGGGACCGTGACGATAAATGTAAATATGTACACACACGCGCGCACGCATACATGCACACACAATTTCATTTATTTTATTTATTTATTGTATTAAACGGCAAGATGCTCATTAAAGTAAAAATATTATACTAGTTTTATTTAAAACAGGTATTCAGGGCATGTCGAATATAAGGCACGATATTGACCTTTCTGGTGTTTTTAATTTCAAAAATCAATGTAAACATTTATTTGGCATAATCTCGATTTCAGATCTCGATTTGTGTAGAGACAATTTTCAGAAATTTCATTGATCATTTTAGTTATACAATCTATGAGATATTTGGGTTGATAAATCTGACAAGTTTTTTAGATAATATAGTTATTTAAATTTAGAATCATGCCAGTATTTAATATACCCTCAATAAAAGTCAAACGAAAAATTCATTACTATATCATGATATGATAATCATGTATATGATAAACATTATAATTTCTATTAAAACAATAGAAACAAAATAAAAAGAAATCGATGTTTTTTGATCTAAAATAAGTAGAAATTGTTTTAGCTAATTAAGGTATTTTGAAAAATAAATTTATTTATACTGAACTTTCTTTTAAGAGGGTGTGGTACTCATGTACTCGGTTTTACCGGCAGAACTCGGTAAATTCTATACTATTAAAATAAATATATTGAATTACGTCTTATAAAGAGATAGTTGCCCTGTGCAATGTAATAATCTACCAGCTTGCGCAGTTTTGAGCCCAAGTATCAACGGCACCCTAAAAAATTTTGCGAATGAAATTTCGGTTATTTTTGTTCGCAAAATTTTTAGGATGCTGTTGATATTTGAGCTCAAAACTGCGTAGGCTGGTAGATTATTACATTGCGCAGGGCAACTATCTCTTTATAAGACGTAATTCGATATATTTATTTTAATAATATAGAATTTACCGTGTTCTGCCGGTAAAACAGAGTGCATGAGTACCACACCCCCTTAAAATGAAAAAAAAAAAAAAAAAAAAAATTAGGGAATTGAAGATTTAATTTGATAAAGATATTTATTCATATGAATGATTTTTTACAAATATTCTTCATATCATGTTATATACATAAATTAAACATTTTTGAAACTCCGTGCGAGAAGTTCGATTTCTCGCACGCTGCGTTAAACGATGCGTGCAAAAATCTCACTTCTCGCACGTCGTGTCAAAAAATACGGTTCGACACTTGTGTGAGAAGTTGATTTTCTCGTCGTGTGACCTTTTCACCCTCGCTTCGCTCGGGTGCAAACAGTCACACGAGGGGAAAATCAAATCCTCGCACTAGTATCCAAACGTACTATATTAAAATCATTATTTTATCTTACGTTTTTATATAATAATCCTCCACTTCTCATCAGAGTGGGTTCAATTTAGAGATACAAAATGGTCGCACGCTTTCTCAATAACTTATTAATTATAAGGGGATTAAGCAAGTGGAAAACATCGCTCAATCGGTACCTTCTACAATACACAGCTAGACCGTCCAACCAACAATATCAACTGAGAGAAAGCTCATGTCTCCGTTATTTGTAGTTTTGAAAGAGGCTCATGGACAATTTGGACCTAGAGAAATAGAAACTGTATTCAGTCCAGAAAATGTTTACGTAGAAGCATCAGCATCCGGCAAATTATCCAAGGAGTTGTTTCAAATTTGGATTCAAAATGTAGTTTTGACTCACAGTGGGAATTCACCTGTACTGCTATTAGATTCATGGACCGGATAATGTGAAAACACTGTAAAGAAAGCTCTACCTAAAGAGACAAATCTTATATTGAAAACGATACCGAAAGGCATAACTGGTCAGATACAATCTCTTGATGTATATGGTTTTCGATTATGGAAAAACTTTATAAGAAAATTCTCAGACATAACACTTCTTATGAATTATGATGTTAACTTATACAAGAGATACAATATAATCAAACTGCAATCTCTAACGCATAATTAATTTTCTTCACCAAGATTCCAAAATGCTTTTAAATACGCATGATATAAAAGTGGATACCTAACGGTAAAATCTCCAAGCCATGCAAATCCAGAAGATTTCTGTTTCCATACTTCAGAGGAACCAATTTGCGACATATGTGGAGGAATTGCAGTCACACGATGTGCATGGTGCAAAAAGATGTTATGTTTTGAACATTTTTTCACATGTTATCATTATTGTCAGACGTACATTGAATATAATTTGCAAATTCATTAATTTATGTAGTAATATATTTATTAATTTTGTTATTTCACGGGGAAATTCCCCTTTCTTAATACAACGTTTTCACTTATAATCTAGTAATGATAATATTCAGAGGGGTAGCGACCCAAATTAAGAACACTTTTTATTTATTTCATTTTTAATGGTAAATATGAATCAAGATAAGCACTTCAAAATTAAAATTTAAAAAAAGTTTTGTTAAGTTCTGTTAATCACTGAAAAGTAAATAATTAAATTAGGGGTAGCTCACCCTTTACACATGTTTTTTTTTTTTTTGAAACTTCGAAACAGGTTTACTATAATTTTTAAATTTTTACAACACATCAATTTCCAACCAAATTTGGTATATCAAGACATTGCTCTTTCAAAATAATGTTTGAAAAAATTACATTTATCCTTATAAAAAATAAGGGATGTAACCTCTCAACATTAAAGCTATGCCAAAATACTCGACATTTTATAAGAAACATATAGGCGTTGGTTTCATTAAAAAATTTCGACTCCATCTCGAGATATTGAAAAAAAAAACGGTTTTTGGGAGATGAACTTTAAGGGCGGTTTTCACCCCCTAGGTGTCTTTCTCCGCAGATAAAAAGAAACACGTATCAAATATTTTTCGATACTCTAACCATTTGCAAAGTTTCATGAAAATCGAAGGCGGACACTAAGTATCCTTTCCTTGTTAGTATAAGATACCTGTTAGAACCCAAGAGTATGTTGTGCAGGAGCGAAACTGGCCTCGCGTCGATTCTGCTGCTGATTTCCTACTGCATGTACACATGCGAATAAGCCAAAGTAATGCAATATTCGCATAAACCAAGTACTAGAGGAACAGAACTTATCTTGTATGTGATGACGAGATGAGAACCGATGCTGCTGCACTAGAAATAGGTAAAGCTGCACCACAGGGATATGCTTCCAGGAGGACAGCTGTACCGTCAGAGCCGGTGGCAGCTATTCACTCCTCGCTGTTCGTCTACTTGTGACCTGTAACAAAGGAAGATGGGAAATAAGTGACAGAACAGGGAAAAAAGTGACTAGGTTACTTATCCTACCCGGATGTATGGTACTCTTGCCTGTAGGCAGCAGAAGAACCTAACCTTCTCTGGTGATGTATCGTGTGCCTGCAGGAGCAGAGAGGACAGCTGCTAGAAGCTCTGCGCACTTGGGGGAAGTTCGTCTGCCTTTCCTCTGTCATCGCACTAACACCTTCCACTGGAAAATACCTTCTCGTCGTCGTTGAGCAGAACACCGGGGCATGCGCGCCCGTAAACACAGGCTGCGCGCTGCCGTCACTTGTGTCATGGGAGAGCAAGAGCGAGAGAGTCTAGTACCCGAATAAGAATGAGTGGTGGCGCTCGCTCGCCGGGACTTGAGGGCTTGTTCGTCCGTCGGCGTGCTGTGCTCAGCCACTTCATTGTGGACCGCAGCACGCGATTTTTGCTCCGAAGCTACCGTAGTCGTCTCGAGCCACACGGTGGCCGTCGTAGCCGTCAAGTCTCATTCGACGCGCTAACCCGCGCCGCGCCATCGCTGCCGAAACGTCATCGCGTGGACCTGTGCCATAGCCCAGCACTGCGCTGGTAAGTGTAAGCCGCGTATCTGACTTAGGCTTTCTCTCGCGTTGCGCGCTCCGACTCAATTGTTGCATTCGTGCTGTGCCGTTGCAATTAATGCCGAAACCGTATCGAAACTTCGCTCGCGCGTTTACGGTTGAATTCGCGTCCCATGGTGCTCTACCGAAACTGTTCGGTTATTAGGCCGCATCGACATGTTCCGTCCCGAAACTTAGGATTAGTTAGATTGCTGGGAACGTCCCAGCTAGCGCTGAACATTATATTAAATTATACGTGCTTAAATATATTCTTCTTTTCTTTATTTTAAATAAATGTGAAAGTGTAGTTGTTAACTGCCGTGAGTGTTTAATTCACGACCTTTAGACGTTTTCCATTTCCTTTGCGATCACCCGTAATTTAGAAATATAAATATTTGCATGCTATAATAATTCGAATGAAAATAACATTTGTTGGAGAATTCTACGTGACGCTGTACTCTGGATAAATCTTAAGTACACCGTTGTAATATTTATAATTTGACTTTTATCAAAGTGCAAATTAATATGTAATAAATTTATGTACATATTCATAATTCGAATAATAGGGTTGCAATAAAACACAACACTTCTATATATTTTCTTTAATCGACGTCTCGGACCTTTTTTATTTTTTTTTTTTGAAACGTCCAGTAAAGAAAATATGTAGATGTGTTGTGTTTTATTGCAACCTTTGACGTAACAAACAACACACCACTTGGTAGATACGGCCATTAGGATCAACTATACTTATTATTAAACAACTCTACCATCAGCTTCTACAACTAAGTTCATAATTCGAAGTTTACCAAAATGGGAATTAATATGTAATATATTCATGTATATATGAGGTGTTTCATGTCAACTGCCCCAGTGCGGCGCGCGAGCGCCAAATCGTGCTATATCCAGCTCATGTTTACGATACTAAGACGTACTTAAAAAATTGTATGATAAGCATTTCCGACGTATTTTTTCCTCAGCTTTCCAATGGTCTAGGCAGTTTTCCTGAAATTTTTCATTTTCACCTTCAAAAGGTACAAAACGTGTTATATCTTAAAAAGTGTATTTTTAATATTTTTTGAGAATATTTTCCAAAGAGCGTCCGAGATGTTATGGGTGACAAATAGAATGCGAAAGAGTAGGCGCACCGCGCGCGGTACAGCGCGCGGACTGCGCCCGCCTCGTCGCCTATATAATAACCTTTTATAATCTTTAATTCTTTACCTGTTCTTCTGGATTCTTAATAATGCATGGTGTAATATTTTATTAAAAAAAAATAAAATTTTAAAATTAACAGCAATATAGTAACTCTTGCACTAACGATTTTTTGTCAGTGTAGATCATTTCGTTGTGCTTCTTTTTACGCATTATATCTCGAAAAGTAAATTTTTAATATTTTTTTATTCTTTAGATCAAAAGCCGTGCATTTTTTTTCGTAGGAAAGGATATTTTCTAATAAGTGTCCAAGATGTTTTCCGCTAGAAATAGAACGCGAAAAAATATACGCACGGAGGTGCAAAGGCGTTTCCTACGTACGGCACGGCACGGAATCATTCATTTTTGATTCATAGGTGGCTTCCACACTTCTCAAACTGTATGTAAATCGTCACGTCGAAAGTATATAATTACTATAACTTTTTATCTTTTTCCTCTTCGTATTTTTTCGAATTTCTTGTCAATAGCAATTACACACTTCTATTTCCTTGCGTCTTTTGTGCATTTGATGATTAAATCATTGGTGACTCTTGATTTCATTATTTTTGCTTTCTCAAAGAGAAAGCTTTTCAGTTTTGTTTATTGTAGCAATTAAAATAGATTCACATTGGAAATTGAAATATATAAATCCTTTAAATAAAAATGATCATCCTCCATCTAAAAATTTGTCTGACCTTACAACACTTTTAAGAAGTGCATATTCTTTAGTACCTGAAAAAGCTAAAATATGTTTAACCTGTCGACGCCAAATTTATAAACAGGAATCAAGTTTATCTCCATCTGATGCTAAAAAAGCTAAATCAGTGTGTGATGATGAATATCACAAAGCTGGTGTTGCAATTCTCGAACAAATAAAGAAAAAAATTTCTGAGAAAGAAAAAGAAAAAACGTTAGTACAAGAGATACTATATTGCTGTTAATACTGAAATTTTATTTTTTTTATAAAATAATTAATAAAATATTACTCCATGCATTATTAAGAATCCAGAAGAACAGGAAAAGAATTAAAGGTTATAAAAGGTTATTATATAGGCAACGAGGTGGGCGCAGTCCGCGCGCTGTACCGCGTAGTACCGCGCGCGGTGCGTCTACTCTTTCGCATTCTATTTCTCGAAGAAACAAATACGTCGGAATGCTTATCATACACTTTTAAGTTCTTTTTAGATCGTAAACATGAGCTGGATATAGCACGATTTGGCGCTCGCGTGCCTCGCTGGGGTAGTTGCCATGAAAAGCCTGATATATAAAGGACATTTCACGTCACTTTTACCCCCCTCCGACCAAAAATTGAGAGGACGTACGACCACTCAACATTTTCCTTGAAATATAGGCTTTCGAATGCGAAGTGGCAGAAGCCATGATTTCAAGACGGCCGACCAATATGGCGGCTATAACGATAGAAAGTGCATTAGGCATGTGTGTAAAAATTCAGAATAGCGATAAAAAATTATGAAAAAATTCATGCAGTAGCTTGTCTGGCTACTGGTTCAAATTCCATGATCAAACTGACAAAATACAAAATGGCGGATCCAATATGGCGAACGAAATTTCAAAAATCAACGGATCCATACAAAATTCGGTATACAGGGGTTTTTCAAGTTGCTAATCAGGAATCCGGAGTTAAATTTGTAAAATTCAAGATGCGGATCAAATATTGCTCAGAAATAATGTCGACAATAAAAAATCTCAGGACATTTTACATAAAATTATAAACGGAAACTATTCTTGATGATTTTTTGATTTATCGCGTTATTTCCGAATAAGAAATTCTCTAGTATGTAAATTCACAAGTTCACACGAGGCAAAATGTGTCGAAGTTTATTTCTTCCTTATCCGTGGATTAAGTAATCGATAAAGCATCATTGATACTCACGAAAACATATTCATAAACGTTCTTGCTTCTCTTGCTGGGAATAGTTATTGTATAATATTATATTAGTCGTTTTCACGACTACCCGTCAGAAAAGTGATTTTCGACATTCGAGTCGTTTTCACGACTACTCTTGCTGGAAATAGTTTTCGTATTTAAATCAGTCGTTTTTACGACTACTCTTGCTGGAAATAGTTCTCGTATTTAAATCAGTCGTTTTCACGACTACTCTTGCTGGAAATAGTTCTCGTATTTAAATCAGTCGTTTTCACGACTACTCTTGCTAGAAATAGTTTTCGCATTTAAATCAGTCGTTTTCACGACTACTTTTGCTGGAAATAATTATCGCATTTAAATCAGTCGATTACACGACTACTCTTGCTGGAAATAGTTCTCGTATATTTAAATCAGTTGTTTTCACGTTTATTATTTCGAGAAAACGGTAACTATCGGTGAATATCATGGAATCTCAAGAAACTACTCTAATTCATCATGAAGAAGATTTTGGTATTAAAGCCGATTGGCATTTCCATGCAACCGCGCATGGAAAAGGAGCTTGTGATAGCGTAGGAGCTATCCTGAAACGCGAAGCTACACGTGCCAGTCTGCAAGCACAACCAAACGATGCAATATTAACTCCAGAATCGCTTTACGAGTGGGCTAATAGGAAATTCCAGAATTTTCATGTAATGTACTACGATGAAAAAGAGCATGAAAAGACTGAGAGGTTTCTTAAGAAAAGATTCTCTGAAGCACCTAAAGTGGATAAAATCTCTATTGGACATGCCTTCATAGTACTACCTGGAAAAATACTACAAATTTTGCAATATTCTGGTAGTAAAAAATATATCAACAACGTGCAATATTAATTATTAAAAATCCGAATGAATTTGAAGAATGTACTGTCTTACAATTTTGTAGTCTTAGCAAAGTCAAAATAGATCAGTGGAGTTATACCGATCCACGATTTTCCACCCCACACGAAAGTCTGGGTATGGTTTCGATAAGGTTCCGTTAGGTTCGGGCCTCCTAGTTGTTGTCCTATAGCTGATAATTACAGTATTTTAGAGGATAATCTACAATTTTCCATATTGTCAGCATAGAATTTGAGACAGAAGCTACTCTGACCACTCTGTTCTCTAAACACGCTTTGTCTTGTATAAATTCATGAATTTACAGATTTGGGAACTTTTTACTCGGAAACGACTCGACTGATCAAAAAATCATCAAAAATAGTGTTATAATTTGTAATTTCATGTAATATTTTCTCGTATTACAATATATTACAATAATATGTTCTCATGTAATATGATCTCGTGTCCCCCGCCTACTTGGGTTTAAAAATTTTTTAAATAATCGTGTTGCACTTCTGTTGGGATTTGGTGTCAATAAAGTGAGAATCAATATTGTTAGAAATAATAGTTTAAAGGTTTTACTAGTGGCAAAAGACAGTCAGCACGTTTGCCTACATCACAGTTGCCTGCTCTTGTCTCGTTGCACGAAATTGTCGCTAACCAAAAGATGGCGCGACGAGTACTAATTAGATATAAGACCAAGATATAATATTTACTGCTATATCCAACACGCCTCCTAAAATTTATAATCTTGATCTTTTATAAAAACAATTTTGTCAATATAATGATTTTCAACTTCGCATAAAATTTTATTTTAAATCACTCACAAGGCTTTTTTATTTTTCAAAAATTTTGTTTTATCTAGACTTTTGGTTAACATATCGGCTAAATTAAATTGTGAGACAATTTTTACAACGTCGATTATTCCATTTTCATAGTTTTCATTAATGTAATGATATTGCACTTCGATGTGCTTCGAATTTTTGGTAAAGTTTCCCAATTTTGCTATTGCTACTGCACCCGAGTTGTCTTCGTATATTTTTCTGGCATTTTCAAATTTTACATCAAATGATTGACTCAACAAGTTTCTTATAAATAATACTTCTGTCACTGCTTCCGACATAGCTGTATATTCCGCAAAAGTCGAACATTTTGTAACCGTATTCTGTTGATGAGTTTTCCAAAAAATTGAATTTCCATATTGTTGAGAATATACATATTGTATTGTACAGTGCTCAGGTTCCGTGCGAAAGGAACCTGAGAGTTTAAGTTCCCATAAGGGAACGTGAGATTCAGACAGCGCGCGACCCATGTATACACACACACGTATGGCTCCCTTCCAGTGCGTACCACTCGACTCGGTGCGCGAGTGGCAGCGGCCGACTCGCACTCTCTCTCGACCGTTGGACTCCAAGCGACAAGCACCTCGCGCCGCGAGCATGAGGCTCGCTACAACATTGTATTATTATTTAATTAGTGTTTAAATAAACTATTCCTTTTTGCAACCACGGCTCAATTTATTTAACATGGTAGCAGAGCGTGGTTGTTTCTTTCTCAGCTCTCGATCTTAACCTTCGGGAAAAGATAGAGTGCTTATATCAAGATGCCTGACAAAAGGGAAGAAAAAGACTCCGAGCACGAAGGAACGCTCGAGTCGAAGGAAGAAGCCACAACATCGAAGGTCAAACCAGAGAAAGATTCTGAACAAGAAGGAACGTTCGAGAATAATCAAGAAGACGAAATGGATAGAAAGGATATTTCGATACCGGTGTTAGATGGAAGAAATGGGTTAATATGTGGAAGAAATCAAAAGAATATTCACAAAATTAAGAAATTGTTATCCGATAAATTTAAAATGAAAGACTTAGGTAAAATAAAGGAATATTTAGGAATTAATGTTGATTATAATTATAAAGATTGTAAAATGACACTTAGTCAAGAAAAATATATTGATTCATTAGCCGATAAATATCAAATAAAAGATTGCAGATATTTTAACGAAAGCGCTATTTAAAGAAAAATTGATTAAATTCAGAGAATTGTTAGACGTAAAATGAGAGTGATGAACTTGTACAATATAAATGTAAGGAGGCGTGTTGAGAATATACATATTGTATTGTACAGTGCTCAGGTTCCGACAGCGCGCGACCCATGTATACATACACACGTATGGCTCCCCTCCAGTGCCTACCACTCGACTTCGTGCGCGAGCGGCAGCGGCCGACTTGCAGTCTCTCTCGACCGTTGGACTCCAAGCCACAAGCACCTCGCGCCGCGAGCATGAGGCTCGCTACACCATTGTATTATTTAATTAGTGTTTAAATAAACTATTCCTTTTTGTAACCACGGCTCAATTTATTTAACACATATAATATAATTACAAAACCTGTTGTAGATTTTCTATCTACATTATCACCTGCATAATCAGACTCTACCATACAGTCAAATACTTCACTGTTTACATTATCGTAGTATGTTAGTTTAAATCTTTAGTCTTAACCCCTTAACTGGTGCGACTTTTAGAACTTTTCATGCCAAAACTGGTAGCTGTAAATAATAATTCTGATGTCGGATTCAGATTCAGCGACCTCAAAAACAGTTGTATATCAAGTTTTGTCCAAATCCGTTGAGAATTGCAAAAGTTATTCAAATACGTACATATATGATCCATTGCCAGATTTGGCACGACTTTTTTTTGTACATATATGATTCATTGCCAGTTAAGGGGTTAAATAAATATTTCAAAATTCTCATTGCATATTTATAATGTATGTGGTCGTAGCAACTTTGGTATCGATTTAAATAATTGACATTATATGCTACATCTGGCCTTGTGCCTGGACTAATATATAATAATTCGCCGATTAAATTTCTATATTTTATTCTTTCATTTATTTCATTAACTTGCTCTAATTTTAAATTTGCTTCCATTGGAGTAGTATATAACTTAGCGTTTTCTAGATTGTATTTCACAGCCAAAGATTCAATGTATTTTGTTTGACTTAAAGTCATTCTACTTTTATCGTCACTATAATCAATATCTGTGTCTATATAACTTCCAATTTTTCCTAAATCTTTCATTGAAAATCTTACCATTAAATTTGTTTTTACTTTATTTACGTTATTTTTATATTTGGAGCAAAGTAAAAGATCATGTACAAAAACCAGTATGTACATTGAATCTTTGCTTGTGTTGTTTACATATAACCAATGATTATTGAATCATAGTTACTTCTTATAAATTTCATTTTCTCCATAAATTTATGAAAACAATGATACCATATTCTCGGACTTTCTCATAAATCAAAGAGTGCTTTTCTCAGTTTGTAAACTTTATTGTCACCTGTTTCAGAACTTTTAGGTTCATTAACATATACTTCAGATTTTACATGGCCATTCAAAAATGCGGTCTCTACATTCATTTGATCTATAAAAAATTATTTTTACAACAGTATGACAATAGAATTTTCAAAGTTTGCATTTTACCGGTGAATATGCATTTTCGATATAATCTCTTTGTTGGAAACCTCTAACAACTAATCTACCTTTGTTCGTATTATCATTGTTTTTCTTATACATCCATTTTACATCTATAATCTTTTTATCTTTTGGTTTTTCATCTATTTGCCAAGTACCATTTTTCTTTAGACTTTCTATCTTTGTATTTATTGCCTTTTGTCATTCTTTGAATTCATTATAATTTATCGCCTCCTCGAATGTATTTGGTACATTTGCATTCATATAATTGACATATAAGAGGTGAGTTACAGGATTTCCGTATCTGTTTACCGGACTCTTCTTTCTATTAGATTTTCTTTGAATCGTTAAATTGTCTCTACTTTTATTTTTTATATCCTTTGCATTATCGTTTACTTTATCGTTTATAACATTATCAAAATTTAAGTAAAGCTGTAATGACTCTAATGGCAGATCCAATATCTATAATATAATTGAATAGTCAAGCGAATGGCCCCACTGCCTAGTGGTAAAGGAAAGACAGGAAAGACGGGAAAGGATAAAAATTAAAAACAAATGGTTGCCTATACTTTTTACTAAGGATCAGGTAAAAAAAACCATATCTCTTTCAAAAAAGTTAAGAGCTTGGAGCTACCATTAGAGTCATTACATCTTTACTTATATATAACGTTGAGTCAATCTTACATGTTAAGCTGCCATTATCTAGTTCGTATCTATACTACTAAATGGCAGCACCCAAATCCACTAGTAGAATTACCATCTCTACTGCTTATAAGGCCGTCAAATCATCCGATGGGCCGGTGTCTGATGAGGGTTGCTAGAGCATCACTGATGAGTCCACTCTAGCAACCTGGGACGAAACACCTTAACATTTTTGAAAGAGATATCGTTTCTTTTTTACCTGATCCTTAGTTAAAAGGATAGGCAACGATTTGTCTCTAATTTTTATCCTTTCCCGTCTTTTCTGTCTTTCCTTTACCACTAGGCAGCGGGGCCATTTGATAATACTATTATCAAATTATTCAATAATATTATTATCAAAATTTGTTATCTCTATTCGACTCGAATGTCGACATAGAAGATAATTGATTAATTTCGATTTCATCTACATCATATTCGTTTATTTCAGATTAACTTTCATATATTTAATTTTGTATATGTTCCTTTTCAGATTCAGTTTCATTATATTCCCTATCATTTTGATCATTGACTTTTTCTAAACAAAAAATTTCAATCCATCCTCAACAATTTTTACATGTCTGGCATTTATTAATCTATTATTTATCAAAACTCTATAACCATTTTCAGTGTAACCTACTAATACGCCTACTTTAGCTTTATCGTCCCATTTAGGTCTTCCTAAAGCTTCTGGAACTCTTGCAAAGACTCTACTGCCATAGATTTTTAGATGTTCAACATTAGGCTTTGTTTCAAAAAATATTTCATAGGGAGTTTTATTCTCCTGAGTATTCGCAATTGTACGATTTTTTAAATAAGTTACTGTTTCCATAATCTCTGGCCAGTACCTTCTATGTATCCTAGCCTCTGTAATTAAGCATCTAACAATGACCATAGTCGACCTATTATACCTTTCCGCTACACCGATTAACTCGTGGACGTAGGGTGGACATGGTAATAATTGTATTCCTTTTCTTTGAACAAAATCATAAATTTCTCGACTCAAATATTCTTTACCGTTATCACATTGTAATTTTTTTTACCCTTTTATTAAAAATATTTTCAACTTTTCATACAAAAAATTCTAGTGCATTTGCTGTAATCATTAATAAAAGTCACAAAATACTTTTTGTCACCATAACTTAGTGTCTTATGTGGCCCATTTAAATTAGTGTGAATTAATTCCAAAATTTCCTTTGTAATCTAATCTATTATTTTTAAACGGTACATTTGCCATTTTACTCTCTATGCAATAGTACATTTTATTCCGATATTCTCGATTTTATCTGGCAAAACTACCACTAATTTATTATTCACTAATTTATTTAGATATTGGGAATTTACATGACCTAAGGCCCTATGCCATTTTTCTTTATCAGTTAACTTGACACTATTTACATAAGTACCATTATTATGCGTTTTTGTTACATAACTTTTCATATAATATAAATTTTCTATTTATTTAGCAACAGCTACTAATTCTCTGGAATGATTGTACATTTTTGCATTTTCATTTTTTGCTATAATTGTACAACTTTTTGCTATCTTCGAGAAACTTAGCAGATTTTGTTTAATATCTTCGACATAGTATATATTGCTTAAATTTATTTTGCTTACATTATAATAATTTTTAAAATACAATTTCATAGTTCCTATCTTAGTCGCCTTTAACAATTTTCCATGTGGTAATTTCACATCGATTGGATTTTTTAGATTTACATATTTATCAAAAAATTTATCAGTTTCCACTATGTGGTCTGTGCACCCACTATCTAACAACCACTTTAATTCACTTTCACTATCTTCAGTGTAGTCGTTGCTTGTTACTTGATTTACTTGGGGGTCGTAGACCTGCGTTGCCCATGCTGCAGATGACTCTGCTTCAGCTGACTTGGACTCGCCTCCTGACCTGTCTGTCCCTATGCTCTGGTCACGTCTTCGGTATGGTCCGCCTCGCTTGAAGCCTCTCTGAGTTCCTCGTTGACCTCTACTGAATTAAGCACCTCTGCTCCTGTTGCCTTGCTGGTCTTGCCAACAATCCTTCTGGCGATGACCAACTCTTCCACATGTATACCATTTTCCTTGAGTTTTTGTTGAAGAAGTACTTACATTATTTTGCTTGTATTTATCCATTTTATTCATATTCTTTTCTTTTATTTTTCACTTAACATATTCGACTGTGCGCTCTTCTCCAGGAATAACATCTATAAAGTCTCCAATATGATTATAACTTGGTGGTAGACTTTTGATAAAATATCTCATTTTTTTCAGATTCATTTAATTTTCCACCAGCTGTTTTAAATTCATTTACAGTCTTGTCAAAATCCACAAAGAAATCATCTACTCGGTCATAATTTTTCAATTTAACTTCTTCCATTTTTACTCTGCATGGCTGTATATTTTGTTAAATATATTTTATCAAACTTTACTATCATATCATATGCTGTCTTACACTCTCCAATATATTCTAATTGTTTATCTGCAACATCACTCATCAATATAGTTCTCGCTTTTAAATCTTTTTTCATCCAGAGATCTACTTGTTTATCTGCAGTACTTATATTACTTGTCGTTTGTTCTTTGCATTGTTTATATTCTAGCAAAGTCATTAATCGTATCTTCCAACTTGAGTAATTTACACCATCAAAAATAGGTGTCATAATATCTTCGATTTTTGCTTGCTTAGCGATCTCGATTTCTTTTACACTTATATTCTTGTATACTTTATTATTAAGTACTATAATCTTCTTGTATTCATTCAAAAATGCTTTTTGAATTTGATTTTTTATTTGAATCCCTTCATCGGTTGTATTTTCTGTTTCGTGTTCTTGATCTGACTTGATCTCGTCACTCATCTGTACATGTGTATAACCTATAAATGTGTCACGTGCTCTATACTTGACAAAAGAAACTATAGTGGATGAAAAACCGAAAGAAAATACTGTAAATGAAACAACGAAAGAAAATGCGGCGAATGAAAAGTCTAAAGAAAATACAACAGATGAAGTGAAAGAAACGAAAAAGGGGTAGGGGTTGGGCATACGTGTACTTACGTAGTGAAGAGTTTAAAAAAAATCAATCATTGCCATCAATGGTGTTGAATGGAAATATGTTAAATTGACAGCTCAGGTAAAAAAATTTGGCACCTTTTGTTGATTTATTGTTAAATTAAAAACTAAACTAATTATATATAATTTATGTAGATTGCAAAACCAGCACCTGATCGAAGAGATGGTCCGTCTTCTGTTTGGTGTATTTTATAATGATATTCCATTTGGTGTGGCCACAAAAATAGTACAATTGAAGGAAGTAAAATAAAATTAAAAACTCAACACGCCAACAATAATCCTCAATGGTGGTTGTTTTCGAGGTAGAGGGGATGGTGGAGGGGACAGTGGAGGGGCGGTGGAGGGTCTGAGATTGCAAAATAAAGTGATTTTTGAACGAATTTCACGTTAAAAAACGGAGGGGTCGGTGGAGGGGGGTGGAGGGGACGGTGTAGGGACTGCGTTTAAATATATCGGTAACGCCTATATAATACATACATACATATATATATACATATATACATAAATACAAACATAAATCCTGTGCCGAGTTGCTAGTCTCACATCAGGCGCCTCCCAGGCGGCATATAGGGGAACGCTCGTCAGATATGGAGGGCACCGGGGAAATAAAATACCCGGGGTGGAGCAAAACTAGCTAGGGGAAGGAACCCGAAATAAAACCGAAAATGAGTGATAAGTCCACGGAAACGAATATCCATGGCGATAACCGGGTAAAGGGATGTCCTCCCGGTGGTTCCGATCGGGGTATAGTAGACCCGATGGCTGCCGCAGGTTTCCAAATCGGATATGGAGGAGACCAATGTACTCGCTAGAGGCTCTGGGGGTAATGGTTTTGGCCCCCAGCTGCCTCCAAACGGCTACCAAAACCCTATCGGCGCGGTGGCACACTTGACCGCGTCGACAGGAGCAGCAACAAGCGCAGCTCTAGCTGCAAAAGACAGAGTACTCGACGTCTGGAAACACATCCAGGGAGCAGAGTCGAAGGAAGACGAGCTACTGAGTAAGATTCAGGAGAATATAGACAAGACGGATGCAGTGAAAGACTGAGGACGTATTAGTGCAGCTGCAGAGGGGCAGCAACGCCATGCACCTAAAAGAAGCAACATAATTTCATGATGTTGAATGATGTTGTCACTCAACCTGATAGTGATTAATCAGCCGGGGATGGCAACATTCGAAAGAAAAGCGCCGTCCTCGGTACTAGATCTGACATTCCTTCGACCAACGCTGATGAAACACCTACACGAGTGGACAATATTGGAAGAAGAGTCACTCAAAGACCATCGATATGTCTGCTTCAAGTTAAAGAGCCGAAAACGCGATGCCCCGCGAGACAAACCCACAGGATGGGCTGTCAAGAAATTTGACCGGGACGGCTTTGCAGAATATATGTCGGGGACACAAGGACTGGACAAGACTGGGACGACAGACGACCTGACGCGACGTTACACAACTGAAATGAGCCGAGCGTGCGATGCATCCATACCCCGGAGAAGACAGCACAAGAATCAAAAGCCTGCTTTCTGGCGGAACTCAGAAATATCAGAACTGAGGATTAGCTGTAAGAAACAACGAAGGAAAGCTCAAAGAGCGCGGAAAAGAAAACGCTCCGAACAAGAAGAGGAAGAGGATAGGTACAAGGATGACAGAAAGTCGCTCCGAAACGCCATAAAGCAAAGTAAGAGGCACTGCTGGAAAGCTCTGTGCGCCGATGTCGATCGAGACCCATGGGGCACACCCTATCGCCTAGTGATACGGAAACTTCAGGTGAGTCGGGGATCGATCGCACTAACAGATGTAGCGACTGTACTTAAAATCGTAGAAGCGCCCATTCCAAAAGGAGCTCCCAGAGAGAGCTACCCGAGCGATGAAGTACTACAGGTGCCTCTGTTTCAGATAAGCGAACTTAAACTGGCTGCAAAGAAGCTGGACTCCGGTAAGGCCCCGGGACCCGATGGGATCCCCAACGAAGTTCTGCGAGCGGCTATTCAGGAAAACCCTCAACTAATCCTGGACTTATTCAACACGTCTTTGGAAAGAAGTCATTTTCCGAAACAATGGAAACACTAAAAACTGGTTCTCATACTGAAGGGTAAAAACAAGGATCCCAAGGCACCATCCTCTTGGAGACCGTTATGCATGCTTGACTCTACGGGCAAGCTATATGAGAGAATGATTCTCAACCGCATGCAGAGCGAATTAGACGACCCGGAGAATGAAGGGCTGTCGGAGATGCAATACGGATTCCGTGCAGGTCGGAGCACTTTGCACGCGGTGCAGGAAGTGCAGAAAAGAGTAGACAAAGCATTCTCCATGAAACCGCAGCCGGAAGGCTTCTGTGCCGTGGTAACACTCGATGTTAAAAACGCCTTTAACACGGCCAACTGGGAATATATATACCAAGCCCTTAACAGAAGACTCCCTGAATATCTAATGAGGGTGGCTAGTAGCTACCTAGAGGACAGAACGCTGATGGTCAAAACGGATGGCACCACAGAAGTCGCGATCACGGCAGGAGTAGCTCAAGAATCTGTAGATGGCCCCACGATATGGAACATACATTACGACGGGCTGCTGCAGCTCAAACTACCTAAGGACGTGGTTTTAGTAGGATATGCGGATGATGTGGCCATGGTGGCAGTAGCCACAACTATACAAGAAGTAGAGTGGAAATGCAACGAGTTTCTAGAAATAGTCAGCCGCTGGATGGAAGCACACGACCTCGAACTAGCCCAGGAAAAGAGCGAGGCTGTTTCCGTAACAAAGAGAAGAAAGTTCGAGTAACCTAAACTCGAACTAGATGGCCACACGATACAGTTCCATGATAGCATCCGGTATCTGGGCTTATGGATCGACAGGCCCTGGAACATCAAAGACCACATCAGGTGAATATCGGCCAAAGCAGGGAATGTAGGTACAGCGCTGCAACAGCTGATGCCCAAAGTGGGAGGACCTAAACAAGGCAGCCGAGCACTTCTGGCGACTGTGGTGCACTCGGTGCTACTCTACGGCTCGCCTCTGTGGGGTGCACATGCGCACAATAGCGCAGTCATGAAGAATATAGCTCCTGTACAGCGACGAATAGCACTTCGAGTTATTAGCAGATATCGTACCATATCACTGGGCGCAACCTTGCTTCTCGCAGGAATAGCCCCGAGCTTAGCTTCTCGCTAAGGAAAGAGCCAACATGTGGGAGAAGCAGCAACGAGAGGATGAGACAGCTACACTACTGGATATCAAAAAGGAAGCACGCAGCCCTACTGCAAGAGTGACAAGGTAAATGGAGCGCATACCCTAAAGGCAGGTGGACACATACGCTTATTAGGGGCGTCAAAGAGTGGATGACCCGAGAACATGGAAGATTCGATTACTGGGTCACGCAGGCACTCAGTGGACATGGGTGTTTCGGTGCCTACTTGTTTAAGTATAAAAGGCGAAGCGATCCAAGCTGCCAGGACTGTGGCGCCGAATGACGCGGAAAACGCGTTCTTCCACTGCAGATTCTACATGGAGGATCGGGTCAAACTACAACAGAGTATTGGCCCACTCTTAGAGCCAGAGACACTGGTCGAAGTCATGCTACGTGGACCGGAATCTTGGGAGAAGATTGCGTGCTACTTCAGGCACGTAGTCACAAAGAAGTGAAACATAGAAGAGGAGACACCGCGAATGAGGAATCACGGACCCTTTAACGTCCCATTAACTTCTCAGGATTATGGACAGCTACCTAAAGGATAGAAAACTATCAATAGTAACCGAGGAAGACAGAATAGTTACAAATCTATCGGCGGGAGTACCGCTAGGATCGATAAAGGGCGACTTCCTGTGGACCTGCATGTATGACGGGCTACTGAGGATGAAACTACCGAACGGGGCATCGCTGGTTGGGTTTGCCGACGACTTGGCCCTACTAGTGGTGGCAGATAAGGCATGGTTGGTGGAGATAATTGCTAACGAAGCCCTGGAGCTTATCGCTGAATGGCTGACCAGTAGATCTTTGCATCTAACAGTGCGCAAATGTGAGGCGATCTTGGTAACACGTCGAAGAAAGTACGAAGCTCCCCGGTTTGAAATCAACGGGGAAGTAATCCCTCTCAAACAGGAGATCAAGTATTTGGGCGTGTGGCTAGACCAGAAATGGTTATTCAAGCACGATGTCAAGCAAGCAGCAACGAAGGCGTCGATTGCTTGCATACCACTGATGCGACTTATGCCCAACGTAGGAGGGCCGTGGCCGACACGCAGACAATTGCTAGCAACAGTGGTCAAGTTCATTCAGCTGTATGGGGCATCTACATGGGCAGATTGCATTCCTGCATATCTAATGGACAAGCACATGGGCGCAGTGCAGCGTAAGATGAATCTGCGGATAATCAGTGGATGGCGGACACTGACAAGAGATGCGGCCAACATACTTTAAGGGGTTCCTCCGATCAGGTTGCTAGCTCTTGAGGGGAAAGAAATATGGATCGAACAGAGGGAGTACCGGTGCAGACAAGGACACTTACCCGAAGAAGAGAGGAACATCATCCGAGGGAAAGCAAGAGAGACCCTTTTCAAGAGATGGTAAGAGGAATGGGACTCGTCAAAGGACGGAAGATGGACGCATAAGCTCATACCAAAGATTAAGGAGTGGGTACTCTGAGAACACGGCTCGATGGAATACCGCCTCACGCAAGGACTTAGCGGCCACGGGTGCTTTGGAGTGTATCTAGCCACGAGAGGGCATAGACCCAACAGCAACTGCCGATTATGCGGAGAAGAAGCAGACGACGGGGAACACACGATGTTCGCATGCCCCGTGCACGAGCAGGACAGGAGGGAATTAGCAGCACAAGTCGGTACGCTATTGATGAAAGACAACATAATAGCGACCATGCTCAAGTCTCCAGACGGTTGGGACAGGATAGCTTCTTTTATTAAGAGGGCAATCAAGACTAAAGCGTGTGTGTGTACGTGTGTATGTGTGCGTGCGTGCGTGCGTGCGTGCGTGCGTGCGTGCGTGCATGTGTGTGTGTGTGTGTGTGCGTGCTGCAAAAGAAGATGCAGGCGCCCGGAAAGAGGGGCATCGAAATGCGGATAAAGTGTAGAGCCCGAACCCCTAATCCCTTGGCCGCAAGACTAATGGGACGGGAGAGTAGGGATAACGATAGCAACGGCGACGGGTCCAGCAGATCAGAATGGGCCCCACTTAAGGAATGCTCATGCGGTGCCGGTGGGGTTCCGGTGTCATAGAGCCACTGGCTGGGGAGCTTGCTCCCCCCCACGCCCACAAAAAGAACATACATACATATATACATACATACATACCTACATACATACATACTGTGTCGAGTTGCTAGTCTCGCATCAGGCGCCTCCCCAGGCGGCGGTTAGGGGAAAGCTCGTCAGATATGAAGGGCACCGGGGAAATAAAATACACGGGGTAGACCAAAACTAGCTAGGGGAGGAACCCCGAAATAAAACCGAAAATGAGTTTTAAGTCCACGGAAACGACTATCCATGGGGGTAACCCGGTAAACGGATGTCCCCCCGGTGGTTCCGATTGCGGTATAGTAGACCCGATGGCCGCCGAAGGTCTCCAACTCGGATATGGAGGAGACCAAGCACTCGCTAAAAGTTCTGGGGGTAATGGTTTGGGCCCTCAGCCGCCTTCAAACGGCTACCAAAACCCTATCGGCTTGGCGGCACACTTGGCCGCATCGACAGGAGCAACAACAAGCGCAGCTCCAGCTGCAAAAGACAGAGTACTCGAAACTTGGAAATACATTCAGGGAGCAGAGTCGAAGGAAGACGAGCTACGGGGTAAGATTCAAGAGAATCTACACCAGATGGATTCAGTGGTGGACGAAGAAGGAGGCAACCGGGCAAGCGCGGCACAAGTGAGATCATCTCTGTGGAGGCTGTGGGATCAAATAGCAGAGAACGATAAGTTGGAGCAACAATCCCTGGATGCCCTGAAACAGAGGATGATTTTTATAGAAGATGTGGTAAGTAAAGACAGGAATATGCACCAGAAGGTAAAAAACGATCACGTAGCTGCCATGTCACACCTGAGACGAAAGTAGGCAGAAAACAAAGAGGCTAAAGCGGCCTTCCAAAGAGAATTGGAAAAGACGATGAAGCGGGCAGAGGAGGCAGAAGGAAACGACTCAAAGAAGAGAGTGACAAGTAGCCCACCCGACGACTCAATAGGGAGGGCCAGAAAACTGAGCGTCGGTGAGAACAGAAGGGTCATCATCCGGAAGGAACGGCTAAATTCTGCTCTAACATCTACATCTTTATCCTAGAAGGACAGAATTCCGAGCACTGAGAAGACGAAGGTTCTTCAGGACCACGCTGAAAGCGACTGGGAGATAGTGAGAAAGCAGAAGAGGAAAGGAAAAAGCAAGATGAAAATCCTGTCCTAACAAGAGGCAAGACGGCACCTGGAAAAGCAACATCGAGGAGGAAACTTCCGAGGCCAAAAGCAGAAGCGGTACTCATAACAGCGAGCGGGGACAATAAGATGTCCTATGCCGATATGCTAAAGGAGCTGAAGACTAAGGCAAGCCGTGACGAAGTCGGATCCACACAAGAAGAGATCAGAGAAGCTTTCATCGCTGCCCTAGTAGAGGCGACTCCAGATCAAGCGAAGTGAAGGCTATCCGCGCAGGACTAAGAGGAACCAAAGCGGCACTCGTAGTGGCACCAACAGCCATAGCGACTGCAAAGGTGCTAAAGCCAGGCATAGTTAGAGTCGGCTGGGTTAATGCATCAGCACGTGAAAGGAAGCTAGTCATTAGATGTTTTAAGTGCCTGGAATTCGGACACGTCGCCGCAGAGTGTCCCAAGGATATCCTGGGAAATCTGTGATACAGATGCAGAGAGCCAGGACACTTGGCTGCAGGATGCAGCAAGCCATATGAGTGTCTCGCTTGCAAAGCTATTGGAAGACCCCACGGTTACAGAACGGGGGATGTTACATGCGCCGCTCTTCGGATAGCTTGGGGGAAGCTGGATCACCGCCAAAACGGAAGTGGCTAACTTCCCTAGCGTGAACATGCTGCAGATCAACCTCAACCGGTTCTCTCAGGATGCACAAGACCTTGCCATACAGACCGCGAGAGAAAGAGAAGTAGCTATACTCGTTATCTCGGAGCAAAACCGAGATCTTCACAACGCGATGAGGTTTAATGACAAGAGAGGCGATACGGCAATGTACATCTGCAAGGACGAATAGTACAGGGCCAGAGAAGTGATATCTGGTAATGGCTATGTAGGCGTGACTCTAGGACAGCTGGCCATATTCAGTTGCTACTTCTCTCCGAACGTCGCGGACGCGCTGGTAGAACTCGACCTGGCTGCGCTAGAGGAACACATCCGAAAGTGGAAGGGACCACTTATCTTGGCGGGTGACTTTAGTGCCAAAGTAGGGCATGGACAGGAGGGCCCCGGGACTCAAGACACGACCTACTTGAATAAATGATGGCGGCTTATAATTTCGTAGTAGCAAACCAAGGTGGCGTACACACTTACGAGAAGGAAATTGCTAGATCGGTCTTGGACCTGCTATTTGGATCTCCGGAAGTAACAAAAAACTTCTGTTCCTGGGAGATGTTAGACGTAGAGTCGCTCAGCGATCATCGATATATATCGACGAAACTCCTAGGGAAGCAGAACCAACGAAGAAAGTACAAAACGAAAGGAGGATGGTCCCTCCAAAAGATTAACCGCGACAAATTCCTACAGCGAATTAGCGCAGCTAACTTGGAAGGTTCTTCTACTGCAGAGGAAGCAGCAGAAGCACTTATGAAGACTATAACGGATGCGTGTGATGCGTTGATACCACGCAGGCCGCCAACCTTTCACAGGAAACAAGCATACTGGTGGAATGAGGAGCTGGCGGAACTGAGGAATGAGTGCAACAAACGTAGAAGGGACTTCCAGAGGGCTAGAAAAGCAAATAGGCCAAACGCGATAGAGGAACAGCCATCGTCGAGCATGCCTAACTATTTTCTTCCATTCAATTCTATGTTGAAGAATAACCTTGGCTCGACGTTGCTGATAGCACTTCTCATGATAAGCGACTCTGGAGCTAAAACTTGTTGCTAAAAGGATTGTCTCCGTCACTAATAGCTACAGTCGAACTGATCTCCTGGACTGAAGGAGCCTGATCAGAAGTAGGAGGAGTCGAGTCTCAAGAGGAGGGGTGAGTTGACTCTGTGAACTTCCTCACTTAATCGTTTCCCGCCGCCGTAGTTGAATTGCACTTGGTACATCTACACGCCGTAGTATTAGGCTGTCCGCAGTTTTGACAGACTGCGGCGTTCGTGCACTCACGCTTGCAGTGTCCGACTTGGCCGCAACGAAAATATGGCTCTCTCATTTTCCTTCGCTGCATGTCTTCATACTTTGCCACTGGGGGAACCGTCTTGATCTTCATCTCGTCTTCCTTAGGCTCGGTCTCCGTTGGCTTATTTGGAGCATTACCCTTTTGGTCGCTGTGGCGACCCTTACTCTTGCCGCGGCTCTCCCGTCTCCGATCTTTCCTCTTCGCTGTCCGACCGTCGCTTTGAACTTCCGTTCCCTCGTCGATCGTTGCTTCTGTTCTTCATATTTTATTTTTATTTGCGATTATTTTTATTGGTCTTTTCACGACACTCATGTCTTTCTTAATTCGAGTTTTAGAGGGTTCGGCTTTTTTAACTTGTGGATATAATTGAGAATCTTCGGATGTTGAAAATCGTTTTATTTCTAACTTTTTAGTGTCAGCTAATAATCTAACACAGTGAAACGATTGAGTTCCAGGCACTGTTTACGCTGAATCTAGCTTTTATCTTAATTTATCTGTAGTCTCAACATATTTATCTTTTGATGAAAAAAAGCACAAAATATTTTCAAAGTATTTAGTTGCCCACTGGTAAAGATCTTGCGACGTCAATATATAATTATCGGATACATTCCGCAAATTTGCTCGCCTAGCATTACTTTTTATAGAAGCACCGATTCTATCGCTTGCGTTTTTTCTGTGAGCAGTCGCATGAAAGTGCCACTCAGCTTCAACGGAAAAATCTTCATAATGATGAAGAAGATTTTGAAAACTGCTTATTTTTATTTTTTATTTTATGTGTTTTTATGTATTTATTCTTTTATTTTTTTTTATTTTATTTTATGTGTTTATTTTTAAAATGTTGTGCAGCAGTAAAGTAAATGATTTTTTTGACAAAATCAAAAGAGTAGCAGAAATGATAACACGTGAAAGTGCAACGATTAAAGTATAATAGATATTATATACGCATACAGCGCGTCCGAGCGCAGAACAGACTTCACGCGGCCGCTCGCCGCTGTCTTTTTCATCTTATTACTTTTGAGCTCTACGTTTCTCCGACTTGATAATTTAGGGTTATGTAGCTTATAACTTGTACTATCGAATGGTGCTATGCATTTTGAAGAACAACATCTTATACTTTAAGAAAAATCGTTCTGAACATTCCACTCGAATTTCCGATCAGAAGAAAGTGTTTGGGAGTAAAAAGAATAGCACTATTGGAAAGAGCGGGAAAAAATCTATTGATATATGTCTCTTTTTTCTGAGAGACTCAAAATACGATTACGAGCTCATTATACCAAGCCCAAGTGTGCGGCGCGTCCGAGCGCAGCGCGAAGAGCTCGCGTAGCCGCTCACCGCTGTCCTTTTAATCTTGTTACTTTTGAGCCCTTCATTTCTCCAATTTGAAAATTTAGGGTAGCTTAAGACTTGTACTTTCGAATTGTGATATGCATTTGAAAAAAAAAAAAAAAAAAAAAAACATGATATACTTTGAGAAAAATGGCTCTGAACTTTCAACTCGAATTTTTGACCAGAAGGAGGAGTTTTGGAGTGAAAACAATAGCACCATTGGGAAGAGCAGGAAAAAATCTATTGATATATGTCTTGTTTTTTTCTGAGAGACTCAGAATACGATTACGAGCGCGATGAACATAGTGTGTTTTGCACGAAAAATGCGTCGCGCACGCCCGCTGTCTGGTTTCTGGCGGACGCTCCCATATATGATACATCGCTGCTCCGAGCACCTAAACAGTCGATAGCCAAGATAGCTTATGAGAGTGCATCACGGGTTCACGCGCATCGCATATAGGTATATGAAAGCGTTCGTCAGAAACGAGGCAGCTGGCGCGCATGGCGTATGTGCGAAATGCGCTTTACTCAACTCGCTCATATTCACACGTTGAGTCTCTCTCTCTCTCTCGAAAAAAAAAGCGTATATCGATAGGTTTTTTCTGATCTTTTCAATGGTGCTATTGTTTTTCCGAAATACTTTTTAGGCACGACCGCTGCTCGGGAGAGCCTTATAATTTCACCAGAGCGAAAATTGTCAGAATTCAAATACTGAATATTTAATGTGTAAAAACCATTTTCCACTCAGAGCGAGTGCGTTTTAAGCGTTTTCTGAGATGTATGTATGTCTGTACGTCTGTATGTAATCAAGTATCCTGATTATCTCAATGAATTTTCAACTGATTCCATTGGGATTGCGGGAAAATACTCCTCTAATTATACCTAAGTACTGGTTCCCAATTGAGATAGATCGATGAAAAATTGAAAAAATACGAGCACAAAAAAACATTTCAAAAAATCGATTTTTAAGCGTAATGTCTAGAAAAAATAATTTTAAGCTAATATGTACAGACCCATTTGCTAAAACTAATTAAAATACACCTTTTTCCTGTTGAACATTTATTGTTACGAGCAATATTTGCCAAGATAATGGCGAAAAACGGCAAAAAAGATAAAAAATGGACGATTTTCGGCTATAACTTGATAGTATTTGTTTTTACACAAAAATGTTAAATGTAAAAGTTATAGATAATATTAAAGCAAATCCTTTTCCTATTAAACATTTTTTTGTACAATCAATTCCTGAGGAGTTAAATAAAAAAAATTATTTTTAACGCCGAAACATACATAAAATGAACGATTTTCGGCTAGAACTTGACAGGATTTGATTTTAAACAAAAATTTCAAATATAAAAGTTATAGATACTATTAAAACAAAGCTTTTTCCTATTAAACATTTTTTTGCACAATCTAGTCCTGAGGAGTTAAATAAAAAAAAATGGTTTTTAACGCCTAAACATACATAAAATGGACGATTTTCGCTCATTGTTCAAGGATTTGACCTAACACTAAAATATTAAATACAAAAGATATATAGATAACATCCAAACAAAACTTTTTTCCAGTTAATATTTTTATGTACAATCAATTCTGAGTATCTAAATCTATAAATACGACTTTTTAACGCCTCAATACACTTTATATAGTCAATTTTTGCTTACTATTTAACATGATTCGATTTGACAGAGAATTGTTAAATGAAATAGCTTTAAATAATATTGGAAAAATCAATATAATATTCGAAAGAACATATAATTATAAAAATATAATAATAAGATACAAAATTACATTGAATTACAATGTTAAATGAGATACACACATTGAAAGCATAATTAAAAAAAACGAAATATCTATTTTTGTTTACAAAATGGCAAATATTATGTAAACTAAAACATTGTTGATACTATATTATGTTCATTTTACAAAACTGGTAGATAATATTGGAACAAAACTTTTTCCCATTTAACATTTTCATATAAAATCAATTCCTGACGAATTAGACCTATAAAAACGATTTTAACTGCCTAAATATACATGAAATAGACGATTTTCGCTTATTGTTCAAGAATTTGACATTAAACAAAAATGTTAAATACAAAGGTTATAGATATAATAAAACAAAACTTTTTCCTACTTAACATTTTTGTTTTCACGTTTTGCGTTTCAGCTTGTTGCAATTGCCCGCGGATGCAGAGTCTGCACAGAACGCACGGGGAGGAACGAGGAATGGGCTTAAGTTAAGGCAAAATGAGCACTCTCGGGTTATAAATGAAGTCGTGATTTATTTTCAATGATCCCTTATACTACTGTAGCAACTACGTCTTAATTTTATATTATAATGATAACACGTGGGCGGCCGGAATCGTACGCATTGCAAAGATGACCTTTAGCCGCGATCCGCTCGGTTGGTCTGTCGGAGTGAGTCCGTCTGAGCTGGCGCGCGAGGCAAGCGCCTTGACTAGAGCCTTCCCCTCGAAATCGTGCGATATGCCCATATAAGACAAAAACAAGGTGCGAGTCGAGAGGAAGACGCACAAGACAATGTCGCGTGATCTTATATACACCTCCAAACGCGTGTATGTAAACAATATTGGAATGCGCGCACATCAATATGTCTCGCGTTGGCGCTCACCAGTCGGATCCTCTGGAAATTTCCAAAGCTGAATATTCCAGAGTTATAATTCAAAACCGGCGTCAACATACCGCCCGCCAATCTTGATGGCCTCAGAACGATTATAAATGTAATCAATTTGAATAGATCAAATTCTAAAGAGAAAAAAAACTAAATTTTATAAGTTACGTAATTTAAGAAAAAATGGATTTGGCAGGGTCCTAAGCTAATCCCTAGCTAATAAAATTACAATTATTGGTGGGGCACAGTCTTCTTAGTCTTCATAGCCCGGTGATATTAGGAAGAGGTATCGTCGTCTGCCCGAGGCCGTGGTGTTCCGCCCGCCATGGCGCTCTCCGGGGAACGTTGTCTCACGTCCTCGTTCTGCTCGACTGGCAAGCGAATCAGCTTACTGACGGGACGTTTGTAGACCTTGGTAGCAGTCTGGACCTTAGCTACTCGGCATAGATTATCTGAGCCGAGATAGGTTTTAGTGACTCTTCCCATAAGCCATTTGGATGGTGACTGTAGCTCGTTTTTTATGAGGACAATCTCCCCGACCTCCAAGTTGCGTCGAGGGTGTAGCCATTTCACCCGATGCTGCATCTGCGACAAGTACTCTTGGCTCCACCTTTTCCAAAAATGGTTGCGCATGAGATTCAATAATTTCCATCTAGAACAAACAGAAATGTTTTCATTTGTGTCGAGAAACGGCTCAGGAGGCGATGTCAGAGCCGTCCTGATAAGGAAGTGCCCTGGCGTGAGTGCGACGTCTTCGTCGTTACAAGAGAGCGCACTAATAGGCCTAGAATTTAGGTATGCCTCAATCTGACATGCCAAAGTACAGAGTTCTTCAAAGGTCAAAATTTTAGATGATTTTTGAAAGACTTCCCTGAGGCTTCCCATAAGCCTCCAAAATTCGGGGCACGCAGGGGGATATAAGACCATTCAATTCCGTCAGAAGCAATTGAGGCGGCGACTTCCTGACTCATAGCAGAACTTTGGTCAAATAACCGATGATATGCACCCTGAAATGTTGTGCCGTGATCACTATACATGACCTTACATAATCCCCTTCTGGCTACAAAACGCTTAAATGCAGCTAAGAACGTTGGCGATGAATAGTCCGAAACAACTTCGATGTGGGTGACTTTTGTGACTAAACATACAAAAATTGAAATATAACCGTTTGTAGTTTTTCTACCTCTACCCGGGGACGCTTTGACCATGAAAGGGCCGGCGTAATCAACCCCCGTGTAAGTAAAAGGTCGAGCGGGTTGCGTCCGCACGGCTGGGAGAGGCCCCATCTGCTGCTCTAATGTCGTTCCCTTATGGCGAGTGCACTTCAGACAGTTGCGGGTGACGACACGGATCGCGTTTCTTCCACGAACTATCCAGAATTGGCGACTGAGAATACTCTGCACTAAGAGAGGGCCACCATGCAGCGAATGTAAATGAGTGTCTCGTATAAGTAAGCGTGTAACGTGATTTTTCGGCGGAAGAATTATCGGATGTTTTTCCACTCACTTAGGGAAGAATTTTGTAACCGACCACTTACTCTAATCAAACCATCGGACCCAATAAAGGGGAGTAGGCGACGAAGCGAGCTCGAATTTTTTACAACGCCCTCTTTTGATAACGCAGAGTAGTCTTCCGCAAAGCTTACACGTTGCACCACACGCCAAAGCAAAGTGCGCCCATGGTGTATCTCTTGTGCGGAAAGCCATGAATTGGTTCTCGCTTTCAATGGCAATTTTGCATTGGCTCGCCAGCGGTAGATATAGGCAAAAATACGTACAATTTTATGTAACGAAGAATACTTCGCATACCAGTTAGTCCAATCGATAAGATCCTCGTGCGCGATCACAAGGCACTGGGTATTTTTAAGGGCTTCAAGGTTAGTGGAAGAAGGAATGTCTGACTGCGATGGCCACTCGGAGCTCGCACAACGTAACCAACGCGACCCGTGCCACCAAAGCTTAAATCCTTTTAGGCTCGCCGAAGAGATTCCCCGTGATGCACAATCTGCGGGATTGTCTAATGAGCCCACATGACCCCAAATAGTCTTCGGCAGAGATGAAACGATTTCACTGACGCGATTCGCTGGGAACGGTTTCCAGCGCGAAGGGTGGCCTTGGATCAAGCTAAGACGACCTTCGAATCGGACCAACAAAAAGTTTCGCAAAGTTCAAGCTTTGGCACGCTTATCACCTTGAGAGGGGCCACCCTGGACTTGGCGGTTAGCATGGTGGAGAATGTTTCTGCTTCAGCGTGAACAACGACATATAAGCAGGTATATAACGATATATAAGCAGCTCGCATACGATCTTTTGGACGCATCACAGAACCCATGAAGTTCCCACTGCGTCTCCTCCGTAGTATACACCCACCGTGAAATGTGAATCTCCTCCAATTGTTTTAGCTCGCTTCTGAATGTAAGTCAAGCTTGTGCAGTGGTAGGAGAGACAGGAGCGTCCCAATCGACGTCCTGCAACCATAAGCTTTGCAAAATCATTTTTGCACGAATAACAACAGGAGCGAGGTACCCTAAAGGATCGTACAATCGAGGAATTTCGGATAAAATCTTACGCTTTGTGGTTTCGTATTGCGAATCAAGGCCGGTAATGCGAAAACAAAAATAATCTTTCGCTGGGACTCATAACAAACCAAGCGTAGAAACAACCTCATTATTTGACGTCAAATGTTCTTTAACTTGCAAGTTTTCCACACCCAGCGACTCTATTAACTCTTGTTGGTTTGTGGCTCATTTACCTACAGTCATACCACCTGACTTCAAGATATTAATCAGCTGTTCCAATTTTTTCATCAGCATGGGCATTGTGTCAACACCTGCAAAGAAATCATCGGCATAGCGATTTTTTCGGATTATCTCCGCCCCTAAAGGAAATGTTGCTGCTTCCTGGTCTGCAAGTTCTAACATGCACGCGTTTGCTAAGAAGGGGGCGCATACCGTACCGTAGGTAACGGTAGTTCACCGTAAGTCTCGTATAGGTGTGCCTGTAGATTCCCACCACAGGATTCGCTGCCAGTCGCGGTCATTCGGGTGCACGAGAAATTGCCTAAACATTTTGACAATGTCGCAAGTCAGAACACATGAATGAAACTGCCAACGAAGTAAAACAATACGACCATCGGCGAGTGAGTTGGCTCCGGCATGCAAAAATTGATTTAAAGAATTACCATTTTTATCTTTTTGTTTTCCATTGAACACTACCCTTACGGACTCACTCTCGGGATGCTTGGTTACCGGGTGGTGTGACAGATAGTTTGCATTTGAGTGGTCAATTTCGTCGGCAGGTACACTCTCCAAGTGCCCCAAGTTTTGATACTCGGCCATGAATTGGCAGTAGGCTCGGCGTAGTTGTGGCTGTTTGTCGAATCGCCGCTCCATGCGCAACAGGCACGCCTCAGCTATCTCCCTCGTACCAACGAGAGAGGGAGTGTCCAGAAAGGGTAAACGGACTTCGAATCGTCCGGCGTTATTTCGCCTGACAGTCCGGTGGAAATGAGCATAGCACTGCTCTTGTTCTGGCGTGAGCCGATGAGTCGCTGTTGATTCTTCATTCTCCCAGAAGCGCCTGAGCATGTCCGTCAATTCATGGTCAATAGAGAGTTGGAAGGTCCGAATGCGCGTGGGATCTTCGCCCACATTTTCTCGAGCAGCGCCCATGAGAGTCCATCCGAGCGCTGTAGATAAAGCGGTTGGTGTCCCCTGAGGGCCGGCGATGAGCTCGGGGCGAAGGACGGCGGCAAAGACTTCCGTGTTCAGGATGCAGTCTATCCTTCCAGGAACACCACAGTGAGGATCAGTAAGCTGAATTCCATCCAAGTGAGACCATTTGTCGAGCGAGGCTCGGGACCTTGGCAGAAGGGACGTCAGCTTTTTCAACGTTAGCGCAGAAAACTGTAACGAAAAATTAGAGTCAATGTTTGATTTGAGTGTCACTGTGACGCGACTGCGCGAGACCGAGCAAGATTCTCCTACTCCATTGACTACAACGTGTGTCACACTCTAGGGTAGCGACAGGGCTTCAACCACATGTTCCACGATGAAACATTCTTCCGAACACGAGTCGAGCGCGACTCGAGCGGTGATCGTGTGTCCTTCGGCGGACTGTAGGAGAACACATGCTGTTGAGAGCAATTTCGTATGTCCGCTCCGCGAGATCAAGACTTGAGCATTTTCAACGACTGTGCAACATGATGTCGTTGTACTGTCTGGGGGGAGGGCTTGTTTACTGTCTCACTGATTTCCTTTCCATCGGAATACAGCTTCGTGTGATGTTTAGCTTGACAAGCTATACAGAGATTTTTTGACCTGCAGGCATCTACCGCGTGGTGCGAACTGAGGCAGTTATAGCACAGCCGTGAAGAATTTGCATGTGCTCTCCTCTGCGCAGTCGGTAGGGCCACAAACGTCTTGCAATAACCAATGAAATGACTACCGCGGCAGTAAGAACATATTTGGTTTTGCTCGTTTGATTTTTGAATAGTCGTTAGCGAAGAAGTATGCTGCTTGCTTCGACCATTCGATTTGTGAGATTCATTTCTTTGTGATTAAGAATTTTCTCGGCTCTTACTAGAAGTGGGTTGAGTTTTGGAGTCAACTCGATCCAATGTTTTGATACGCGTTTCGAGGAAACTACAGAGCTCCTTATATTTTGCGAATTCATTTGACTTCCGCTCTCGTTCACGATCCTTGGCCCAATCTAGACGCGTTTCAGAAGATAATTTGCTTTCGATAAAATAAACAAGGATATCGTCCCAGTTATCAACGGGACGTGCGAGTGACTTGAAAACATTTATGCTTTCCTTCGTCGTATTCAGCTAAGTGTTGAGGTGGGTTACAGACTCGCGCGATGCCGACGGTAGATTTACGAGTGCTTTCATCTGAGCGTTGAATCGAAGCTGTTTGTCATCGTAGCGCTTGCAGAGTCTCTCAAGCTGTAGTGAGATTTGGACCAATTACTTCGATGACTTTTAGCAAATCTGCTGCTTCGCCCTCGAGAGAATTTAATAAATGTTGGAACTTAAGAACCGACGTCATCGCGGTGTCATTGAGGATTAAGGCCTTGAACTACGTTACCCACGAAGTACGTTTCTTCTTCAAGGGTCTCCTCCGCATCCGTCAATGTCATCTGATTTGCAAGAAATTCCGACCAGTAATTTTCAAGTAATTCTAATCGCGCCTTAACATCCGATGCCGCGAAGTTCCGTTGTGCTTTCGACTTCCTCGTATTTTCGATAAAATTCTTAATATAAGTTGCTATCTTGAATTGTTTCTTAATAAGCTTCGCGGCTCGTTCTTCCATTTTGAATCAGTGTTGAATCGACAGGAATTAGAAACACAATTTTACTTAACCGAGTCGTAGTGCGTAGTTGTCCAGGTAGTGCCAAGTGCCGTGAATTGGAACAGAAGCCAAGTGCATATGTTTAGAGAGTCAGAAGGTCGTAATGTAGTCGAAGAAGGCTTCTAGAGGGTTCCACTCTCCTCACACCTCGTGGCTCCGCAATGCACAGCGGATTCGAACGCGGGCTTGATTGGTGGAATTTGCGTCGTGTGTAGTTACCGCGTTTCCCCTTTCTCTAACGCTACTGTGTAGGGTGATGCACTTTTTCTAGTCACTGCACTATACTTTCACTAAAGAGCACTTTCACTCATTTCCGGTTTCGTTCCTCGATCCGGCTCGAAGGACCATTTTATGTTTTCGCGTTTTGCGTTTCAGCTTGTTGCAATTGCCCGCGAATACAGAGTCTGTACAGAACGCACGAGGAGGAACGAGGAACGGGCTTAAGTTAAGGCAAAATGAGCACTCTCGGGTTATAAATGAAGTCGTGGTTTATTTTTAATGATTCCTTATACTACTGTAGCAACTACGTCTTAATTTTATATTATAATGATAACACGTGAGCGGCCGGAATCGTACGCATTGCAAAGATGACCTTTAGCCGCGATCCGCTCGGTTGGTCTGTCGGAGAGAGTCCGTTTGAACTGGCGCGCGAGGCAAGCGCCTTGACTAGAGACTTCCCCTCTAAATCGTGCGATATGCCCATATAAGGCAAAAACAAGGTGCGAGTCGAGGGGAAGACGCACAAGACAATGTCGCGTGATCTTATGTACAATATTGGAATGCGCGCACATCAATATGTCTCGCGTCGGCGCTCACCAGTCGGAGCCTCTGGAAATTTCCAAAGCCGAATATTCCAGAGGTATAATTCAAAACCGGCGTCAACAATTTTCATGTACAATAAATTCCTGTTGATTTAAGGGGGCAAACCTGGGTTTAAAGCCTAAATAAATAGATTTTAGTATAATTAGTCAGGTAATTATTTTTTCAAATCTATATAAAAAACAACTTTATACCTCAAAATATACATAAAAAACAACATTTTAGCACCTCCCAGGCTCCTATATTTTGATTTAAAAGTGTGTAATATAACCACTGAATTGAAGTATCAAAATATACATAAAAAACAACATTTTAGCACCTCCCAGGCTCCTATATTTTGATTTAAAAGTGTGTAATATAACCACTGAATTGAAGTATCAATCCAGTGGTTATATTACACACTTATAAATCAAAATATAGGAGCCAGGGAGGTGTTAAAATGTGGTTTTTTATGTATATTTTTGAGGTATAAAGTTGTTTTTTTATATAGATTTGAAAAAATAATTACGTGACTGATTATACTAAAATCTATTTATTTAGGCTTTAAACCCAGGTTTGCCCCCTTAAATCAACAGGAATTTATTGTACATGAAAATTGTTGACGCCGGTTTTGAATTATACCTCTGGAATATTCGGCTTTGGAAATTTCCAGAGGCTCCGACTGGTGAGCGCCGACGCGAGACATATTGATGTGCGCGCATTCGAATATCGTACATAATTGTAATTTTATTAGCTAGGGATTAGCTTAGGACCCTGCCAAATCCATTTTTTCTTAAATTACGTAACTTATAAAATTTAGTTTTTTTTCTCTTTAGAATTTGATCTATTCAAATTGATTACATTTATAATCGTTCTGAGGCCATCAAGATTGGCGGGCGGTATGTTGACGCCGGTTTTGAATTATAACTCTGGAATATTCAGCTTTGGAAATTTCCAGAGGATCCGACTGGTGAGCGCCAACGCGAGACATATTGATGTGCGCGCATTCCAATATTGTTTACATACACGCGTTTGGAGGTGTATATAAGATCACGCGACATTGTCTTGTGCGTCTTCCCCTCGACTCGCACCTTGTTTTTGCCTTATATGGGCATATCGCACGATTTAGAGGGGAAGTCTCTAGTCAAGGCGCTTGCCTCGCGCGCCAGTTCAAACGGACTCTCTCCGACAGACCAACCGAGCGGATCGCGGCTAAAGGTCATCTTTGCAATGCGTACGATTCCGGCCGCCCACGTGTTATCATTATAATATAAAATTAAGACGTAGTTGCTACAGTAGTATAAGGAATCATTGAAAATAAACCACGACTTCATTTATAACCCGAGAGTGCTCATTTTGCCTTAACTTAAGCCCGTTCCTCGTTCCTCCTCGTGCGTTCTGTACAGACTCTGTATTCGCGGGCAATTGCAACAAGCTGAAACGCAAAACGCGAAAACATAAAATGGTCCTTTGAGCCGGATCGAGGAACGAAACCGGAAATGAGTGAAAGTGCTCTTTAGTGAAAGTATAGTGCAGTGACTAGAAAAAGTGCATCACCCTACACAGTAGCGTTAGAGAAAGGGGAAACGCGGTAACTACACACGACGCAAATTCCACCAATCAAGCCCGCGTTCGAATCCGCTGTGCATTGCGGAGCCACGAGGTGTGAGGAGAGTGGGACCCTCTAGAAGCCTTCTTCGACTACGTTACGACCTTCTGACTCTCTAAACATATGCACTTGACTTCTGTTCCAATTCCCGGCACTTGGCACTACCTGGACAACTACGCTCTTTCTTCTCTCTCTCTCTCTCTCTCTCTCTCTCTCTCTCTCTCTCTCTCTCTCTCTCTCTCTCTCTCTCTCTCTCTCTCTCTCTCTCTCTCTCTCTCTCTCTCGCGGTATTAGTATATGTGTGCGGCGTCAGTATCTTTTCGTAATTAAGTTTACATAATTGCATTTATATATACATATTATGTAATTATAGGAATACCCGCAAACATTGTTTTCCACTGTAGTTAAAGTTAATTAGGGACGTGGCCTGAGGCCGATACCCATTGGAAGAAAAGAAAAAGTTAACGTTAATTAATTCAGTGTATTGCGTGAACAGCTAGCTAGAGCGTACCTTTCCTTAAAGCTGTATAAAATGTACCTTTGTATGTTTTTTCTATTAATCAGGAGTGTTGAAGTTTTTATTTCGCCCATCCTAGTTGATGACTAAACATACCTATAACAGTAGTTATTCGTATACTATTCAAAAAGATTTCATGCAAAATCAATTCCTGAAGAGTTGGGCCTGTAAAAAAAGATTTTTTTTTATTATGATAAAAATTATGAATATTAAGTATTATAAATTTTACAATAGTAAAATTGTAAGATTCTACTGAGTATTGCGGTCGTGCCTATTATGTAAAAACGAAGTTTTTACATAGGGAGGGGGGTGCAACGAGCGAAGCGAGGAGCAGGTGTGTCAGGCGGGGGGGGGTGGGGGCATGTCAAGTGCAGCGAGACACGCAGGGGGGCACAGCCCCCCTAGTTCTAGTCAAAAACTTCTTGAAAGTTCAGAGCCATGTTTCTAAAAGAATACCAAAATTATCTGTTAATTAAATTTCGGCATCGTAAAATCTTTACGATTTGTCAAATAAAAATATTAAAGATAATGATTGAATCAATCCTTTTCATTAAAAGATGAACAATTAGCAATTACAATAAAACTAAAACAAAGGTTAAAATCATAAAAAATAGTAAGTGTAACTCTATACGCTCAGAGAAGAAATCTGTTAGAACCCTCAACTCTCCAGTAAAAAGTTCCGAAAATCGTCCAGTAGGAGGACTTATGTCATATTCGCTTACCGCTAAGATTAGAATTGCCCAAACGCTTCGCAGTTCGGCTATTCCCTTGTGCCTAATCTAAGCTAAATAAGTCTTTTTTTTCTCTCAGTGTATTACTTCACTGTATTAAACTGTTAGCAGACATTAAAGGGCTAGAATTGAAACAATTTTCAGAATCAATAACCTTCAAATAATACTTACCTATCAAAAAATTGAAGTTCTAATATCGAGAAAACTGATCAATAAAATTCAGATACAAATAAAGGAACAAGAAAAATAACAAAAAATTGGAGAAGATAGATCACAAAACAACAATAGTACATTGTGCAACTAGGGAGGAAAGTTGACTTTTTCTAGCGAGTATGATGAGTGATACACAAGTGCTCAATGCACAATCATCATCCGAGTCTGAAAAAGTCAATTGCTCCTTTGTTACACATCTGTAGTACTTGTTTTAATAAGTGCAGAAATAGGATCTTTTCTGCATGAAAAGTGGATGGGTATATCGAGTTGTCACAACAGGAGACGACGTTCTCTTCCTCCTGATATTACATTTTCTCCGTCACTACCCCTATATAATCAGCTGTTTGGGGGTGTTCCGGAGAGTCGAATTGGTTCGTAATCTTTTTACGGGTACATTGTATGCTTAAAAAATAATTCCAGCTTTAAAAAGTTTGGAAATGCCAGATGCCGTGGAGAGAACTTTTTTCCGTCTCTGCCTCTATATAATCAGCTGTTTGGGGGTATTCCAGGGAGTCGATATGGATCGTAATTTTTTTACAGATATTTTGTATGCTCCAAAAATAATTCCAGCTATAAAAGTTTGGAAATTCCAGACGCAGCGGAGAGAGAATATTTTTTTCCGTCACTACCCCTATATAATCAGCTGTTTGGGGGTGTTCCGGAGAGTTGAATTGGATCGTAATTTTTTTAACGGATAGTTTGTATGCTCAAAAAGTATTTCCAGCTTTGAAAAGTTTGGAAATGCCAAACGCCGCGAAGAGAAAGTTTTTTTCCGTCACTACCCCTACATAATCAGCTGTTTGGGGATTTTCCGGGGAGTTAAATTGGATCGCAATTCTTTTGCAGGTAGTTTCTATGCTCATTTGTATGCTCAACAAATAATTCTAGCTTTGAAAAGTTTGGAAATACCAGACGCCGCGGAGATAGAATTTTTTTTCCGTCACTATCCCTATATAATTAGCTGTTTGGGGGTTTTCCGGGGAGTGGAATTCGTTCGGAATTTTTTTACGGATAGTTTGTAGACTCAAAAAAAAATTCCAGCTTCAAAAAGTTTGTAAATGCCAAACGCCTTGAGGAAGTAAATGTTTCAGTGATCTTGTGAGCCAATGACCTTACGCATCTTGAATTTAAACTCAGTTTTCAAGGTTATTTGAAGGTCAAAGTGATTTTTTTAATGGGAACCTCTATTTTTGAAACCGAATCCTGAAAGAGCAAGAAACTTTACATCCAAAATGATGCTTTTCATCTTCTTCAAATGACCTTTACAAGGTCAAATCAAGGTAAAATACTGAAAATTCACTCAAAACTAGATTTTTAAGGATAGAGGTCAATTTTGAAGGTTATTTAATGGTCAAAGTAAGTTTTTACATGAAAAATCTCACTTTTATCCTAAATTTTACTTTCAGCGTTACCCAGAAACAACAAAATTCTGGGTGGGATAGGCTCACCTGGTGGGCTTAGAGCTCGCACTGTTAGTATGCAAAGTAAAATTAAATCTTCATTTCAAAAAATAAAAAACCCCCGAATAGTGTTTTCGATAAAATCAAAAGATTGCCCCCCTCTTCCCCTTTCATCTGTCCACCAAACTATCAGGGCATCCTAGTCCCACCCCATATTCGTGATAAGCTAACCTGAAAAACCTCCGAATAGTACTTTCGATAACATCAAAAGATTGACTCCAGAATTGTGATGAACGACTCCGAAAATTCCTGAATAGTATTTTTATTAATATTAAAGAATTGATCCTATTTAACCCCCCCTCCACCCTTCTCTACCTGATTGGAGAAATACGTTTTATTTGATGGTATTCAATTTGAATTACATTACGATTAAATATTGAGTTAATTATCAATGTTGTCGATTTTATTGGATTATGCATAAATAAACTTTTTCGTTTAAGTTACTATATAGTGATAGTTTTGGTAAGAATTTTTTGATACTATTGCTTCTTAAGTTCACTTTATGATTATCAGAATTTTTCTATTTTAATTTCATTTTGAACTGATAAGAATTTTTCCATCGGTCTTACAATCTTACAAATTAAATTAAAATAATTAATATTCATGGCAGTCAGATTGCCCTCGTTTATAATCACCCCCGCAGAATCTGAAATAAAAACTTAATTAAAACCTGGAAAAAACTTTGTTAACAAAGGACAATCTGACTGCCCCACACCACCAAATTGCCCAACGTTTCGAGCCCGCTCCGGCTCCTCCTCAGGGATTACATTTTAATTAAATTTTAATTTCATTTTAATTAAAATAAAGATTCAGACTTAATAAAATAGTCTTATATTGAATTAAAATTCTCGTCATGGGTGATTATAAACCTAATCATGTCGTATTGTTGATATGATAATGGTTTTAGGAGAATGCCACAACAATTACCGTGCAGTGGCACGACGCTACGCTG
Source organism: Torymus aiolomorphi (assembly GCA_036365515.1). Classification (NCBI taxonomy): domain Eukaryota; kingdom Metazoa; phylum Arthropoda; class Insecta; order Hymenoptera; family Torymidae; genus Torymus; species Torymus aiolomorphi. The sequence continues at coordinate 113,148,548 of CM070873.1, forward strand.
AATGCTTTCGTTTAAGAAGGCATCCCAATCCAGCGGTCGTAGACAGAATATTTTCACCGGATGATAGCTAAGTTCAGAGCGGTGAGACTCGGGAGTTCGTTACAAAAAAATGCATTTTGGATCGCCCACCGCGATTGCGCGCTGCCTCGCCTGCTCGTGTGTTTGATCAGCTGGCCCGGCTGGCCGTCTTATTTACAACGAATATTGTTGAAACAATAGTCAGATAAGTACATTGTTTTTATGTTTAATTTTATTCATTTAGTATCAAAAAACTTTGTGTTTACTGTATTTGTTTCAGGGCAAGTTTATAAAAGGGGGACCTCAGTATGCAAATTAAGAATTTTGTTGGTGAAATCACATGATTAAAGTACATATAATCTAATTATTTAATTAGTAATTTTTAATTTATTTATTTGTTTATTTATTTACCAGGAATGATAGAAAAATTTTATGATGCAGTTAATATCAGAGTATAAAGGGTTATATTCAATACAGCTATCATGCTGTAAAAGTACACAATACCCCTTTTCCTTCATATATCAGAAAGACGATCATTAATGGAACAGTAAAAAAATGTTGCTGTGAACGGTATGTTTTCAATGATTATTCGATATCACGTCATAGGCGTTTTGGGTGGGACTAGATGTATGGAAAGGCTGTTAGTGAGATGTCTTATCCTTCAGAAAATTAAAAATAGAACACACGTACCCCATCAGCAAAAGCAGGTTTGACATACAGAATTTAAAACATACAGCATGATTAACAGAATGCAAAAATACATAAATGTATTTATAGAATAAACTATTTATATATTGCCACATTTCTAGAAAACACATAGTATGAAAGGCGTATTTATAGAGAATACATAAGAAAAATGCAATAATTATATAAATAACCGTAGTTTTTTCTATATAAAGTATAGCATTCTCTGAATTCATTACATTCGTCTTATGTAATTTCTATAAATGCACCTTTTGTACTATGTGTTTTCTATAACTGTGGCATTATAAAATTAGTGTATTCTGTAGAAATATTGATGTATTTTCGCATTTTACTAATCGTACTTCTTTTTGTTTGTTGAATGCAGCTGATGGTAGATCTTCCCTACCCCCTACCACCTCTACTCGTTCTCCAACTCTCTCAGTGGGCTGCGCCCCACCTATCCACACTTTTTACGCATGTATTGGCACGTATTAAAAGGTCAGATACACAAACTTACACTTTTAGTATATAAAGCCGAAAAGTTCTGTGATTTACTATTGACGAGCGGATTGTTTCCCGCATGACATTTCTGACTTGAAATACAAATTTATTGTAAGTTTCACTTTTATTATAAATTTTATTTGTAAAATATACTATAGAGTTGGTTCAATGTATAAAAAAAATTAATGTATAAAACTTTATTTATCAGAATCCTGAAGAGGGACATTAAAGGTCCGAAACGTCGACGAATTAAAATAATGGTGTTTTGTTATTTCTAAAACCTTTTTTTTTTTTTAAATAATAAACATCCAACTGGTTGTACCAAGGCCATCAGCTTCAATATCCAAGAATCGTACTTTCTGTTTTAAATCTTGTATGACAAGCGTGCTTCTGCTAATGGAGTATGCGTGTTCTATTTTTAATTTTCTGAAAGGTAACGCATTTAACTATCAGCCTTTCGATATATCTAGTCTCACCAAGTGATTTATGCATAATTTATAATGTACCATAATATTTATTTTACTTCCAGACTTATCAATGGGGAAAGTGATTTTAATTAAGATAGAGATACCCTTCATAAATTAAGGTAAATTGTTTTATTCAGTTGCTAACTTTAAATTTGAAATAGTGTTCTTAATTTTTTTCATCTGCTTTTTCCTTCTTCCACTCTTCCCTTCTCTTTTTTTCTTTCTCGATTCTTTCCTTTTCTCTTTCTTCCCGTATTTTCCTTCTCTTCTCCATGCTCAACACCTCATCTATTGTTTATATGGCTTCTCTATTAACTTTGTCCCTCTTAAACCACAGATAGTCTCTGACAAGTGCCTCTTTAAACACGAACCACTTCATCCCTGATGATCCTCTCTCCATGCTTCTCAATTCATAGTCCATCTTTCCGATGTGTCTCTTTAGTCATCTTGCTACTTTCTCTTCCTCTCTCTATTTTCTTCCTTTCTTTAATATTAGAGTCAGCTTTCTGTCCACCTCCTCCCATTTCAGTACGACCTTTTCTTTTTTCTGCCTTTCTACTTCCTCTCTTAAATGCTCCATGCTTTCCTTCATCCTCCTGTTCTCTCCTTCCAATATTAACATCTTGTATAACTAATTACACTTGTGAATTTTCAGTAAAAATGTACCTGAGACATCATCGCTTTTAATAAGAGATCTTGACAATACATTCAGAAGCTTATAGGCCTCAATTTCGGTTACTTGGGAATGAAAAATTGGATGCTTGTAGCGATGCAACCTTATAGACACCTTACAATAAACGACAACTGGGGAAAAATTTGTTTATCTCAAAATTATTTATGTTTTGAGAGGAGGGTAAGATATTACCATTCAATTCTTAAAATTAATTTTGTATTTTTGGAAAAGTAATATTTTCATTTTCTTCAGGTTAAAAAGTTAGTGTATTTAGTTATACCATTACGAGAAGAAAAACTTATTGAACGAGTCCTAAAATCAAGCATCAAATATCACTGTCGACAAATCAATATTGGTGACTACATCAAGAGCACTGTTTCTTTTCACTCAAATACACGATAAAGACTTTGTGATACAAAATATATCAGATTTACTGTATGAAATAAAACTTAATGGACAGTTAAAATAAAAAAAGTTTCAGGAATTAACGAAATACATTTAAGAAGATTTTAATTCTTTTTTACAGCACTCCTGTAGAAAATCGAGTAGATTTGCGACACACAAGTAGAGGAGTAAAACCGGAAGAAACTTGATCATCTCAGCCATTTTTTATGAAGTATTTGAAGGCTCCACTTATTGCTGAAGCAATGGTTAAACAACGAGTAAAAGAAAAATAATGGAATTTGCATTTCTATGAATATGAAAGACGAATGACCATTTACAGAACCGCTGAAACTGCAAAACTTATTATTGCATGTGTATTTTCTTATTAAAATTATTTTTATTAAATTTTAACATTAATTATTTTATTTCATAGGTCTACATAAATAATTTTCATGCAGTAAAACAATATCTGGAGTGTGTGGAAGATGTGGAAGATTCTTTAAGGAAAATCGATGTTCCAATCTGTGATGAATCTGTTACCAATGCGTTAACTAATGAAATGAAAAAAGTTCGACATATCGCTTCACAAGATAGAGAATTTGCTAAAAAACTTGGTGATACGAAAATTTTCTTAAAACAGAACAGCAATATCTTTTTCACTCGCGCAGATAAAGGAAACTTGACAGTCTGTATGAATAAAATTGATTACAAAGAAAAGATGAATAGACTCTTTGATGATAAACACACTTACAATATTGTCAAACGAAACCCGCTTAGATCGTTACAATCTAAAGTTCATAAAATCCTGTCTAATTTGAACGAAAATAAATTTTTAAATAGACACTATTATAATAAGGATCTTACACAAACCGATACCACACTGGCAAAAGCATATGGACTACCAAAAATCCATAAAGCTGATGCCCCATTAAGACCAATCATTTCTCTAGTCAATAGTCCCACTCATTTTCTTGCAAAAATTGTATATTTAGAATTAAAAAAATGTATCACACCACCTATGTCACGCGTTAATAATAGCTTTGAATTTAAAGAGGCAATCTCGAATATAAACGTACCAGCTGACTTTAGTTTGCTTTCACTCGATGTCAGCTCTTTGTTTACTAATATACCTTGTGAGTTAGTATTGAAGAGTTTAGATATAAGATATACACAGATACATAAAAAGAGTAAAATTCCGTTTGATGAAATAGTCGATATTACAAAATTTCTTTTCGACAACACTTATTTCACTTTCAATAACATAATTTATAAACAAATTTTCGGCACACCAATGGGATCACCGATTTCGCCAATTTTTGCTGACCTTGTAATGGAAGATTTAGAAATAGAATGTATAAAAAAACTAAAAGTTGAATATAATTGCGAGCTCTTGTTTTACCAGAGATATGTAGACGATGCTATTATGTGTGTGAATAATGAGCAGGTGGGAACAGTATTAAAAGTTTTTAATGAATACAATAAGAACTTAAAGTTTACACATGAGGTTGAAGAAAATAATTCAATTAATTTCTTAGACGTATCAATTATTAAGATTGAAAATAAACTAATCACAAATTGGTACCAAAAGCCGACATATACGGGTAGATTATTGAATTTTAAGTCGAACCACACAATCCAGCAAAAACGGAATATTATTTCAAATTTAATAGATAGATCCATATTACTTTCAGATGAAAGGTTTCATACTCAAAATATAAACAGAATAAAAACAACATTATTAGATAATGATTACCCTTTAAAATTTATAGTTTCCTGCATAAACAATAGACTCCGTTTAATAAGAATTCCAACTCTAAAACGGAATATTAATCATAAAGAGCCGTTAGGTTCTTTAGCAATTCCTTATCATGATAAGTTTTTTAATAAGGTTGCTGGTTCATTAAAAAAATTCAATATTCGCACTGTGCCTTTGATCAATCATAGTCTCGCAGACATAATTAAGCTCGGCAAAGATAAATCGGAAAAATGGGATGAAACGGGTGTAGTCTATAAGTTTGATTGTAAGGATTGTTCGGCATGTTACATTGGCGAAACAAAACGAAAATTGAAAGAAAGAATATCTGAACATGAAAAGTGCAAAAATAAATTACTACCCGTTCCACTACATATTGTTGAAAATAGTACCCATAAGTTTGATTGGAATAATGTAAAAATTTTGGATAGAGAAAAGAATTATAATAAGCGACTTATTTCCGAGATGCTACACATTAACATGTATAAACACACTCTCAATAGAAAAGAAGACACAATCACTGAGCCACACGTACAAGAAGCTTAATAACCTTTTCAAGAATAAACACACCAACGCCGTTGACTGTATATAAGACAACGGCGGTTGGTTTTCATTCGCAGTTTAAAACATCGACGGTGGCAGTGGAAGTCGTTTTTCCTTCCACTTCCGAATATCATTATGTTATATAATTAATAATTAAATTTACTGGTGAAAAAAGTTTGTGCTCTTCATCGAAAATCTTGTATTGTGTTTGTAATATTTATTTGTTGTTTTTGTTTCGAATAAATAATAGCCTGATGAGGCCAGCGAACCTTGCTGGCGAAACGTTGCTGAATGTAATTTATATGGATTTTTTATTTTACTCCATATTCCACGGATTGGCCCTCAAATATCAAATTTTCACGATTTTTTGAATAATGGAGGGTGTTTAAATAAACAATATCTGGAGTAACAGGTTTTTATTAACTGAATAAATATTTTGCATTAACAATACTTAGCATATCTCCTTTTTAAGAAATTGGCGCAATACCCACTCACTGTACTAACAAGGAAGGTACCCCAAGTGTAAGTCGCCGATTTGGACGATATTGCAATATGTTGTAGTACATTAAAAAATAAGAGACACGTATTTTTTTTTACGTGCTGATAGACACTTTAAGGGGGTGAAATCTACCCCCAAAGTTCACCCTCAAAAACAGTTTTTTTCAAATATTTCAAAAACGAATAAAGCTAGCTTAATGAAACCGACGCCAAAAGTTGTAGAATAAAAGCCTTCAAAATAGCATTACTTTCAATTTTACAAAAGCCTTCAAAATAGCATTACTTTCAATTTTAAGGGTAGCAACCCCTATTTTTTTTTCAAGAAAACTAAGCTTTTTTCATCAATTTTCAGCTATAAAAATTACAATAAATTATATATCGCCTCAAAACTGATTCCATTTAAAAGAAAATTAAAAAATAAAGTTGACCTGTCTCGTCGTTTTGGCCAAAATTATTTTTTAGGGGGTAACTACCCCTTATTTATATTTTGTTCATTATTTCAGAAATAAAGATACCTTAATAAAACCAACGCTAAAAATTTTAAAATAGGAAGGGCTTCAAAACAGCATTACTTTCAATTTTAAGGGTAGCAACCCCTATTTTTTTTCAAGAAAACTAAGCTTTTTTCATCAATTTTCAGCTATAAAAATTATAATAAATTATATATCGCCTTAAAACTGATTCCATTTAAAAGAAAATTAAAAAAATAAAGTTGACCTGTCCCGTGGTTTTAACCAAAATTATTTTTTAGGGGGTAACTACCTTAATAAAACTAACGCTAAAAATCTTAAAATTAAAAAGGCCACAAGTCTGTATCACTTTCAATTTTAAGGGTAGGAACCCCTATTTTTCTCTTTTTAAGGAAATTAAGAGACTTTATTGACTTCAATGGTGAAACTTATCGATTTTTATCGACTTCTACTAACTTTTTCTAGCAGGGAGGGTAAATGTGTTTATTATTTTTTCTGAAAAAATTGCGTAAATAATCAAAATTTAGTGAGATTAATTTTTTTTCAAAAAAATAATAAAAATTAAAGTTGCGTGTTACAGAAAAATACAAAATGAAATGATAACTAATGTAAATATGGTTTTTGTTTTAACAACACAAGTTTTATTATTACTATTACTACAAAAAATTTAAAGTATTCTCAAAAAAGTAATTGTTTGTCGAATAGCTCGAGGCATTATGGATCGTAAGTTGTACAATAATGATATTCTTCAAAAAAGTGTTTTAAGCATAAAGATTTTTTACACCACGAACATCTAACAATTGCAACATTATTACAACCATTGATCTCACAATGCGTTGCACAGGAATCTCCGAAACTGAAACTTACGGGGTCATCGAAATCTCCTGGTCGATTCACAAGATACCCACTTTTATACCTCGAATATTTAAATAGATTTTCATATCGTGGAGATGACAATTGGTTATGAACCAAAGACTGTAATTTAATTATATTATTTCTCAAATGTAAATTTAAGTCTTCGTCTATGAGCAAAACATGGTCTGAAAAATGTTTAACATAGTTCTTCCATGTGCGGAATCCATATACATCTAACGGCTGTATGTTTCCAGTCATTCCTGTAGGTATCATTTTGAGATGTAGTGTTTTATCGTGTGGCGTAACTTCCTGTACAATCGTTGGACAATGACCACTCCACGAATCAATTAGCAGCATGCTTCTAGGTCCAACTTGAGGAAAATATACCTCTTTTAAATACGCCTTAAAGAGTTCTACAAATTTTGATTTTATTTAAATGTGTTTTCCGAAATAATTAACGTTTTATTTTTAGAAATTAATAGAACGTGATTTTACCTGAATTAAGTTTTCCAGATGTCGAGGATGTAACATATACGTTTGTAGGCACAAACAAATTTTGTGAGACAATTGGTCCAGATTCTCCGCTTCGTTCCTTTAGTACTAAAAATAATGGTGATAGTAACTTCCCTGTGGCTGAAATTGTCGGCTGTACAGTATAGCTATGAGTTGTTGATGTGACCGACTGTACAAGGCACTGTAATTTCTTTTCTCCTTCAAAAGCAAGAGATCGACCAGAATGCATTTCCAACTGAAAACCAGACTGGTCTGAATTATATGTATTGTCAGCGCCTATTTGATTAATCAATTGTTTGACTTCTGTTACGAATTCTACTTCTTTTTTATGCAAATCATTTCTATTTTCTATACATTTTTTTTGTGATAAATTTATTAATTTTTCGAGAAACAATTCTATCGGTGTTTTTAAATTTTGAAAGCCAATGTTTTGAAGCTGTAAATCTTACGTCCTCATTTCCGATTAATTTTTGTGCTTGTAGAGCCCATCTTCTTAAATCGTTGTCATGAATTATTAATCCAGCTTCAGTAGCAGCTTTAAAATTTTCTAGTGTGAAATCGCAAATTCTTGCAATTTTTTCTCGCTAAGTTCCACCTTGATTGATTTGGTGAGCCCAGCGATGTAACTGTGTTTCAGAACTGACTTTCCTGAATCTATTTTGAACTGTTTTAAGCGATAAATTCTTTTTTGTTTTTCCACTTCTCCAATACTCTACAGCCTTTTTTTTGTATTCAAAACTCAATGGTTCTTCATGTCCCGTACATTGATCCGTAGGTAATTCAGGATAGTAAGGAAGTGTATGTAAATCAACATCTTCCACAATACGTGCATCTGTTTCTTTATATTCTTCTTGAAAATCCAACGATTTTTCCATTATAACATCTATGCTATTAGACGATTCCATTAAATCTAACAGTATCATTTGGAAATGGTCTTTTATTTCTATTTCTTTAATATTATAAGGGCTATCTTCAATATCAAGTGTTTGGAAATAGGCAAGCAGCAAATTAATAACATTCAGAGGATTAATTTTCATTTTGAGTGCTAAAATAATCAAACATTTATAAGAATAATTGCATACAGAAATAGTATCTTTACAACACACATATATAGAATGCTGAAAATAAAAACATTTTTTTAATTTGTATGCGTCACCCCTCTAAACGTTACATTACTATGTTGCGAGAACATAGCTATTTCTCAATGAGGAAGCTTTGTACGTTGTACGTTGTACGCTTTTACTGATGTACGCCATCATGCGACCAATGTCTTTTTACCGGGAAATATTTGATTAAATATTAAAAAAATACCATATTTTCACAAGATAATAATGTTGCATTTAAAAAGGCGACACATACAAATAAAACAAATATTTATACTTTGGGCCATCCTGTTAAGAATATATTAAGAATATCGTATCTGTATATTTCTTTACTAAAGCGCTTGATTAAAATGAAAAGAAGGTAATCTCGAGTTTTTTTTTAAATTTGTAAACAGTAATCGATAAAATGTATTGCACAATGCCTGTTAATTTAGATTTATTAAAATTAAGATTTAGTTATTTAAAATTATTATTTGTATGTAAAATTTATTATTTGTAAAACACCTAATAGTAAAGGAACCGTATACAATGTTGGCTAAAAATTGAATCAGGAGTCTATAATTTTGTTAATAACAGAAAGTAAACAATACAGTATACACAATAAAGTATATTTTGATACATTTTTTAATTTTCATAAAAATATTAAAAATACTTTATGCACTTATAAATCAGGATTTTTTAAATCTTTAAAATTAAAGAAAAATCAATTTAAACTATTTGTGCTCTATAACGTCAAATGTATCTCCAAAAAATGTAACAATGTACGAAATTGCATACTTTCTAATATGTTCATTAAAAATAACGCAAAATATAATTTTGAAAAGCTGTTATAATTTTATTAAAGCCTATAGACAGATACGAAATTCTTACAATTAATGCATTAGATCTGATATATAAATAGACATTTACCTGTAGTTTTGTAGTGCTGCTGACATTAAAAAAAAATGAATTGATGCAATATTACAGCCACAATATTGTAGAAATAACCACTTTCACAAAACAACACTGCACGACTGGAACTCTACCGATTTATAAATGCAATGTTTGCCAGCAATATATGAAACTACGAGTTAAATCACCAATCTATAAATATCCGCCTCATAATAACATAAAAATAACATATTATTTTCTCATTCACAATCAGCGATTACTCTTATTTACTGCATAAAAATCACTTACATCCACGTACACACACGCACACACACATTAATTTTTTGTTTATTTTATTTTATAACTTTATTTATCACGTATCAAAACGGTACGATTGCCTTTGACGAAGTATTTATACATAAAATAATACATAAAATATAATAAAGGGAAGTAAGAACATAATGAACTTCCGGGGATTATTTGCACCCCTTTAAAATGTATTATTCACAGATAAAAAATATAAATATTTTTCGTTTTTTGGTTCACTACAACCTATAAAAGTTTAAATAAACATGTTACTTTTCTTATGGAATTCAAGTCAAAATTAGTTTTTCGAAAAAGCTTTACAATAATCCGTTTAAACAAGTAGTTTAACCAAACTAGTTTTGCAAAATTAATGATAAATTAGTATTTCGTATTGCCCGAAAGCGCTAAAATTACATAGCGTTTGTCTGTGTTATTGGTCAAAATTTTATGGTCAATCTTTTCAATGGAATGGTTTTTAAAGAGATATATTTATTGTAATTTTTATAGCTGATAATTGATAAAAACTTAATTTCCTTTAAAAAAATAGGGGTTGCTACCCTTAAAATTGAAAGTTATGCAGATTTATGGCCTTTTTAATTTTAAGATTTTTAGCGTTAGTTTTATTAAGGTATCTTTATTTATTTCTGAAATAATGAACAAAATATAAATAAGGGGTAGTTACCCCCTAAAAAATAATTTTGGCCAAAACCACGAGACAGGTCAACTTTATTTTTTAATTTTCTTTTAAATGAAATCTGTTTTGAGGCGATATATAATTTATTGTAATTTTTATAGCTGAAAATTGATGAGAAAAGCTTAGTTTTCTTGAAAAAAAAAAAAATAGAGGTTGCTACCCTTAAAATTGAAAGTAATGCTGTTTTGAAGGCTTTTTTATTCTACAACTTTTGGCGTCGGTTTCATTAAACTAGCTTTATTCGTTTTTGAAATATTTGAAAAAAACTGTTTTTGAGGATGAACTTTAGGGGTAGATTTCACCCCCTTAAAGTGTCTATCAGCACGTAAAAAGAAATACGCGTGTCTTATTTTTTAATATACTACAACATATTGCAATATCGTCCAAATCGGCGACTTACACTTGGGGTACCTTCCTTGTAAGTATATCAATTTCAAGAAAGGTGGAAGATAATTATTTACAATAGAAAAAAAAAATTTAATTAGGAGTATCAGGTGTGTATTATATTTACATTATATAACATTATGATTCTAATCTTCATTACTGTCATTACTCGAATAATCAATATTTTTATTTCCTCTTTCTTTACTTTCGAATAGACATATCAATTTTTTGTAATTGAAATCTTTCGTTTATTTTTAACGCAGCTTCTCTGGAAAACATTTAAAATTTTTTGCTTCCTCCTAGAGGAAGCTTTGTGATAGTAAATTTTTGAGTTGTTGTAATAACATGTTATAATTGTGTTCCGATGTGTTAGGAATCAGAATACATGGTTTTTGAAAAATGTCTGTATGGATGTGTGTGCGTGTGTGCGTGCGCGTGTGTGTGTGTGTGTGTGTGTGTGTGTGTGTGTGTGTGTGTGTGTGTGTGTGTGTGTGTGTGTGTGTGTGTGTGTGTGTGTGTGTGTGTGTGTGTGTGTGTGTGTGTGTGTGTGTGTGTGTGTGTGTGTGTGTGTGTGTGTGTGTGTGTGTGTACGCCTGGATCTCAGCTTCTACTCGGTCGATTTTTACCGGACAGGCCTCATTTTTTTTGTTTTTTTTTGCGTGATGGCGGGTCAAAAATCCGTTTTTTGATTGGGGCAATGCGTTTTTATTTTTTTTCAAATTTTCGATTTTCTCAAAATTGTTTTTTGATTTTTTTTAATGATAGGGTCGAGTTATTCGAATCTGATGGGTAGCGTTCGAAAGAGAATTAAAATACCATTATTTTCTAAGAAAAAAAAAAGTTTCTAGCTATCACGGCTCTTTTGTTATTAACAAAAACGTGTTTTTTTTTTAGAAGCTTATAACTTCTAAACTTAACGGTCAATTTTTTTGTAAAAAATCATGATAATACAGAATATAAATAGCTACAATCTGTTAAAATTAGAATACATTCAGTAGGTTAGATTTTGAGTAAAAAATTGAAAAATGAAAAATATCAGTTTTGTATGTCCAACGATTACAAGAGTAAAATTGACTTAATGTCTTCAAAATTCCTTGTAGAGGTAGATTTTTTATAGTTCTCGGTCGAGTTCTTTGGGCAATATGATTGGTCCATAAATTTCAGAGATATTTGAGGTTAAAAATTTTTTGATATTTTTTTAAAATCGTAATTTCTCGAGAACGGCTCTATATATCTAAATGGGGTGGGTGGCATTCGAAAGAGAATTAAAATACCTATATTTTCTAATGAAATATACGGACACCAGACGAACTTTTGTAACATCATTTATTTAACAAATTGCCAACGTTTCGGAAGTTTTATTACTTCCCTCTTCAGGGCTATACGAAAGCACAATAAATATATTTATTTTACAAATTTACAAACTTAATGCAAAATGACAATATTGTTACAATATAAATTATCACCTTAAATATTATGCGTCACATTATGTTAGTCTTATGCGAGATACAATAATTTTATTGTCATTAAAGTCGAATAAATCGTACATACTATAAAGTAAACTCATTTTGAACGTTACATGTTCAAGCACTAAAGAAAAAGTTTAGTAACACCCCTATTTATACTGCTGGTCGCAAGTTATATAAAAAATGATAGAACATGGGAGAGGGGAAGGAGAACGGGAGAGGGAAAAATGCTGAACGTGAGCCGTAAGAGCCTGCCAAGTATCCAGCAAACATAGTCTTTGGAAGTGGCACAAAGGTGTCCGCTACCTCGCTGTGTGTTACTAGCGCTACGAACACCTACTCGGTAACGTGCGCTCCTCATAGAGACTTAGCAATAGGAATGGAATAATAATAGATTGAGGGGGAACACAATAAGCATAAAAATCCATCAGAAAAATTTTTGTTAATTCTTAATTATTTCGTTATTTTTTTAATCTTGTCTATGGTTTTTTTGTACGACATTTTTAAAAATTGTGTGTCTTCTATATGGTTAATCGTGTTGCTGTGATAGTGAATATTTATCATTTCTGAAAATGAACGTTTAAATAAATTTTCTTCTCTATCTAGAATTTCAATGTTTTCGAAATTAATAGAATGTCCAGTCTGTTGCGAGTGTGTAGCCAAGGTAGAATTCTCTGATTATAGTTTTACTGCTCTTTGGTGTTCATATGTACGTTTATTTAATTTCCTCTTACTCATCCCTACGTAAGTGGCAGAGCAATCTTTGCAACTGATCTTATACACGATGCCCTTAGTATCAGGTGGTTGTAGGTGATCTTTTCCTAATTTAATTATGTGGCTAAACTTGCTTATTGTTTTATTAATCGGAATGAGATTGTGCGAATATAGAATGCGATTGATTTTCGGCGTGAGATTTTTTATAAAGGGGAGAATAATTTTCTTTTTTGTGTGTTCATTATTTAGAATGTTATTTGTAACGGTCGTTGTGTTATTGTTATTGTTTTGAATCTGTAGAAGTCTAATGCCAATGTATTTTTGTATAAATTGTAACGTATAATCATTACACAATAGGAAATGCCTGGTTATTTTTAAATTGTTTTCATGGAACTGTGGATGTGAAAGTTTTATAGATTTGTCGACTAAATTATAAATTATGGCTATCTTTTGTGAAATTGGATGATGAGAATGGAAGTTTATGTAACCTCCAGAAGCTGTGCTTTTTCTATACCAATTAGAAATTGTTTTATTATGATCTGTTCTAGTGAGAGTAATATCTAGAAAGTTTATGCTACCATGCGTTTCGTGCTCTATTGTAAACTTTAAATGGTTGTTATAACTATTGAAAGTGTTGAATATATCTAAAGTACGATTTTTTTTTGTGATGAGAATGCAATCATCCACATATCTTTTATAAAGTGTGTATTCTCTTTCATGTTTATTAAGGCACGAATTTTCCAATAGTTCAAGGACAATGTCCGCAAACCATGGACTTGTGCAAAAACCCATAGGTGCACCAAGAATCTGTTTGTAAAATTTGTCGTTAAATTGGAAATAAGTGGAATCTAAGAGTATTTTTATGCCATCTATAAATTCTGATCTTGAGAGGTTGATTTTATTTTTTAGGTATTTCCATTTTTTTATCAAAGCGGCAACTATTAAGTTTTTTGGGATGTTTGTAAACAGTGACACAACATCAAAGGAAACAAATTCATAATCTGTACTCATATCTATTGCATCTATGATTTCTTTAAGCTCGTTACTATTTTTGATAGTAGATTTTCGGCGAGGGAATTCCACTTATTTCCAATTTAACGACAAATTTTACAAACAGATTCTTGGTGCACCTATGGGTTTTTGCACAAGTCCATGGTTTGCGGACATTGTCCTTGAACTATTAGAAAATACGTGACTTAATAAACATGAAAGACAATACACTCTTTATAAAAGATATGTGGATGATTGCATTCTCATCACAAAAAAAAATCGTACTTTAGATATATTTAACACTTTCAATAGTTATAACAACCATTTAAAGTTCACAATAGATCACGAAACGCATGGTAGCATAAACTTTCTAGATATTACTTTCACTAGAACAGATCATAATAAAATAATTTCTAATTGGTATAGAAAAAGCACAGCTTCTGGACGTTACATAAACTTCCATTCTCATCATCCAATTTCACAAAAGATAGCCATAATTTATAATTTAGTCGACAAATCTATAAAACTTTCACATCCACAGTTCCATGAAAACAATTTAAAAATAACCAGGCATTTCCTATTGTGTAATGATTATCCGTTACAATTTATACAAAAATACATTGGCATTAGACTTCTACAGATTCAAAACAATAACAATAACACAACGACCGTTACAAATAACATTCTAAATAATGTACACACAAAAAAGAAAATCATTCTCCCCTTTATAAAAAATCTCACGCCGAAAATCAATCGCATTCTATATTCGCACAATCTCATTCCAATTAATAAAACAATAAGCAAGTTTAGCCACATAATTAAATTAGGAAAAGATCACCTACAACCACCTGATACTAAGGGCATCGTGTATAAGATCAGTTGCAAAGATTGCTCTGCCACTTACGTAGGGATGAGTAAGAGGAAATTAAAACATACATATGAACACCAAAGAGCAGTAAAACTAAAATCAGAGAATTTTACCTTGGCTACACACTCGCAACAGACTGGACATTCTATTAATTTCGAAAACATTGAAATTCTAGATAGAGAAGAAAATTTATTTAAATGTTCATTTTCAGAAATGATAAATATTCACTATCACAGCAACACGATTAACCATATAGAAGACACACAATTTTTAATAATGTCGTACAAAAAAACCATAGATAAGATTAAAAAAATAACGAAATAATTAATAATTAAAAAAAATTTCTAATGGATTTTTATGCTTATTGTGTCCCCTCAATCTATTATTATTCCATTCCTATCGCTAAGTCTCTATGAGGAGCGCACGTTACCGAGTAGGTGTTCGCTGCGCTAGTAACATACAGCGAGGTAGCGGACACCTTTGTGCCACTTCCAAAGACTATGTTTGCTGGATACTTGGCAAGCTCTTACAGCTTACGCTCAGCATTTTTCCCTCTCCCGATCTCCCTCCCCTCTCCCATGTTTCTATCATTTTTTATATAATTTGCGACCAGCAGTATAAATAGGGGTGTTACTAACCTTTTTCTTTAGTGCTTGTATATGTAATGTTCAAAATGAGTTTACTTTATAGTATGTACGATTTATTCGACTTTAATAACAATAAAGTTATTGTATTTCGCATAAGACTAACATAATGTGATGCATAATATTTAAGGTAGTAATTTATATTGTAACAATATTGTAATTTGGCATTAAGTTTGTAAATTTGTAAAATAAATATATTTATTGTGCTTTCGTTTAGCCCTGAAGAGGGAAGTAATAAAACTTCCGAAACGTTGGCAATTTGTTAAATAAATACTGTTACAAAAGTTCGTCTGGTGTCCGTAAATTTCATTAAATCATATACTACGAACGTTATCAACTACAGGAAAAGACCTATATTTTCTAAAAAAAATAATTTTCTATCGATCACGGTTCTTTAGTTATCATCAAAAACAAAAACGTGTTTTTTTTTTAAAACTCATAACTCCAATGATGTTATCATCAGTATATTATAAAAGTATATAGTATTGGCGTAATCTATTATAATTATGAATTATGCATTATGAATGCATTATATTCTGCATTATTATAATTTATTTGTGAGTTATGAACTTTTTAAAAAAAACACGTTTTTGTTAATAACAAAACAACCGTGATAGCTATTTGTTTTATTATAAAATATAGATATTTTACTTCTATTTCCAATGATAACTTTATTTATCAGCTCAAAATTTATATAAATTTGATATAAATAAATAATAAATAAATAAATAAATTTAAAAATTAACAATTTTTAATATTCATAAATGATTTTAATTATAATTATGCATTAAATTTTTTAAAAAATTATAAATTTTTTTATTAAAAATTAATTAAAGGAATCAACAAATTACGGTTGAGGAAGCTACGGGCCAATGAATTGGCAGCGGTTTTTTTTACGTTTACAATTTCTTGTTGTTCTTCAATATTATAATTAGCTGCATGGACATCAATTAACTCATTTATACTATCTGGTAAATATACATCTTCTTCAGGCAAAAAATTATTAACATCACATGGATCAATTATTTCAGCAGCAGTTTCAAGAACATAAGTTGAATCCATATAAATTTTTAAGAAAAATTTATGCAAATCAGTAATCAGAGTGTGTTTTATCGGTGCCAGCCGGTTATTTGATTGTAATTTTACATTCAATTTTATAAATTTACACAAAACCAATTCAAGAAACAGTTGGTAAGTTAGCATTATCGGATCATGATAATAATTGCACAAATCTTGAAGCATGGTTTCTTGCTCTCTTGTTCGACTTTGGCTAGATTGATTTGCACGATCATACTCTATCCCAAAACATTTAGTCAATCTAGGCTACAATCATAATATTCGAACAATACTGGGCAATACGTTCCTACTGGCCTCAATACATTTTTTGCAATAGCATCATTATTGCTTAGTTGCTGCAATGTCAAAAACCTACTCAGTCTTGCAGCGCTTGATGTGACATAATTATAGGTGTCATAGATTAACTTTTCACAATTATTTGGCAATGTCTTCATCGCATCAGATGCATATAAGTGCTCCATATGGCATGCACATTTCACAATCAAAATACCTGCAATTTTATTAAATAATTTTAAAATTTTTTAGATAATCTATGCTATTAATGACTTGATACAATATTTCAATGAAAAACAACCATACCTGGAATGTGGGCTTCCAAACGAGTGGCGACAGAGTTGTTTATCCCTACCATGACACTAGCGGTATCTGAAGAAAAGGCTATTATATTAGTTAATGGAATTTTGGACTTCTCAAATGAAGTTTTTATTAATTTGAATAGATGTTCAGCATTAACAATGGTCTGCATCTCTCCTCTAGTGTACACAGAGATCATATCCCATAGAAAATACTGAGTGTTCATTATCTCTTTATCTCAGAATTCCACTACAATACCTAAGCATTTATCAGCTGTGATGTCTGTCATTTCATCAACGAGAATAGAAAACTTGGTTTCACGAAGAATTTTTGTGAGTTTTTGTTGCTGTATAGGGGCAATCACTTTTGTACATAATTTTTGTACTTTTGATGGACTCATCTACATTTTTTGAATGGTTTCCATCTCTGAAGCCATATTTTTTAAAAACGTTGTAAATTTTTTAACAGATTGAAATGAGTAATTTTGCTCTACCATAAAAGCTGTCATTTTCAGTTCTTTCTCTGCGACATCCAAATCAAAATTTGGATTTTTGTGTAAATATTCGCCAGTAGGGTTTCCTGCAGCAATCATGGTGTTGCGAAAATGCAGGTATGTTTTCATATGTTACCCTAGAGAAGAATACGAGGTAACAATTTCTTTATTGCATACAATACAGAATGCCTTAGAATAATTATCATTGGCTCTTTGAACCCAGTCACCAAAGAAAGGACTAGTTTCCCATCCTGTTTGGTACCTATAAGTACGGTCATCATTGTTTTCCTCCTGTGGAATCACAGGCTGAGGATCGACATCCATGTGATCATCTCTATCATGACATCGTAAGTGCCTTTACAAGATACTCAGTCGTGCACAAAGTTCTTTACTGCAAATATTGAACTGTCTGTTGACTTCTGACGAACTCTGTTCCTGACGACAGGCCTGTCCTCCCACTTACGCCTATAGACATACATGCTCCTTATATTATATACAATCAATTATAATATTGACAAAGATGACACTTCACTCACAAAATATTATTATAAAAAAATTTTTAATACAGAACGGATTAAAATAAAACAAGGGATTAATTATTATAAGCTGGCAAATAGGTGATACTTTATGAAAAGATAAGATCAGTCTATCTGTTTTACTCTTTCTACTCGGGCTATCTTTTGTTTTATTGATAACATTTACGCTGAAAAAGAGGCATATTTGCTGCGTTACCGGCTTCATGAAAAAGATACGATGATCAACTTTATCGAATTGGCATTTCACGTAAGAGGAAGGTATTTGAACATATGCATATTAACTTTAAAGATCTTCAAAATTAATAATAGAATTTTTATATGATTTCACATTTATAGCTTGTATCATAAACACATTCCCATTTCAAAAGTACTCTAAAACAATTGTGATTTAAAAAAAAAAATGATAACAAAATTTACCCTCAAACATTTTACAACCTTTCGAACAAATTTTTCAGAAAAATATTTATTTATTTATTTAAACCAGAGTAGTACATGTTGTATTACATGTTATTGCTTACTTCAGGACATAGTTACATGTCTGAAGCAGCAAACATCCTATAGAGGTAGACATAGTTACCTGTACAAAAGTCCGGTGTACTTAAAACTAAAAAAACTTAAGTAACTTATAAACTAGGCATGGAATCAAAGATTCCACTATAAATAATATATTTGGTCCACATTGATTATCTCACCCATACTGGAAGGTTAAATTTTTATTTATTTATTTATTTAATTTTTTTTTTTTTTTTAAATTCTAGAATATATTAGTACCAATCCAAATTTTTAGCTTTTTCTTATTATAATTTTTTGCGATATCTAGAACTTTAAGATTTGGATTAGATTTCGGAAGACAATTAAATACTTGTATCGCTCTGACATAGTTATCTTTATCACTAACAGTTTTCGAACACTTTGGTGGTATTATAAGTTTATTTCTAGTTTTGCTAGTCGATGTTAAGTATAAATTCCTAAGTTCATTATAATGATACGTTACACATTCGTAAGCAAAAATTTGTTTTAGATTCAAGGGGTTGTCTCGATTGAAAATATTTTTGTTTATAATTTTTAAAATCCTATTTTGGATGTTTTGTAGTAATTTTAAGTTGTTTTTATATGCACCGCCCCATGCAATATTTCCATAGCTAATGACACTATGAAAAAATGCATAATATATTATCTTAAGTGTGTCAGATTGCATATATGTTGATAACTTGTACAGTATATATTATATATTTAGTTTTTTTTATTATATATTCAATATGTTTATCCCACTTTAGCCTATAATCAATAATTATACCTAGATATTTACAGTATTCTACCCGGCTCAATTTAGTACCCTGTATGCGTATGTTCATATCTTCGGGAACACTGTCACAATAGTTACCAAAAGTTATGTACACAGTTTTCTTTATATTTAGTGATAGTTTGTTAAGTGCTAGCCAGATATTTATATCTTCTAAGTACTTGTTCATTTTATTTTCAACTTTCTCCCAGTTATCATCTGTTGAAATAATAGCTGTATCATCCGCATATGAGATGGTACTATCTGTTCTGTTTGTTAGTAAATCGTTTACGTAAATTATGAATAAGAGTGGCCCTAGTATAGTACCTTAATATTAATATGTTAATATTAATATATATATTATATATATATAAATAATAATAAAATAAAAAATGATTAAAATAGCATGATAACAGGTTCATTTTTATTCCTGTTATCGTGCGATGAAAATGCATTGTTGTTCTTTTATTTATTTAAGGTATTTAACGATAGTGCGCAATTATAAATAACTGCGATCTATATATAATTTTTATGAAAATAATTTTCTTCTCTTCAACAGATAAGTACTTCAAATTGAAATAAATTAAAAAACTGAAAATTAATAATTGCTAACAAATTGTTGCATTTTCATTCACAATGAATTACAGATAAAGCAGATTTTTAAATTTATAAAATAAAATTCTGGTAATTCCAAACGTTTCTTACAGTATTTTACAGTTAAAGAATATAAGTTCAATCATATGAAGAAAAAAATTAATTTAAAAACCTACTTACCTTAACTACCTACTTTAACTTTTACAAAACATTTTTATAAGAAAACAATAACAGTGGATAATCCCTCTTTTAGTAGTTCAATAAATAAATTATCATTTTTTATTAGTGAACATGCACTATTTCAGTAGTGTACCAGTTTTCAGTAGTAATTACTTATCACTACCGTAATAGTGAGCTTGAGAAGAACAACTCAAGTACTTCACAGACAATTTTTGCGCGCAAACGGGCGGGTGGTCTACTTGATTTTCTTCAGATAAAAGATAGCGTGGCCAGTTCGCGCCGTCTTCGGACTGGCTTTTCTTCATCTGGGAAGGCGCAAACTGGCTTTTTTACCGGTTGACCGTTTATTGGCTCTTCTTTGCCTTTAACACATACTTTGGCTTTTCTTCGCGCCCAACTTACAAGTTGGCTTTTTTCGTATCACTTAATGAGTTAAGCGACGCTATGAACTTCGAGACAAGTATGTGGCAGGGGCAATCGAATTTTTTAAAACATTAAAAATGTTGATGTAAGGATAAATGTAAAGTGCATTGTTATTCGCAGAGGAGTTTTTTTTTGCAGTCAGACGAGCTGTTGAACTTTTTGTTAAGGTAGTTCATGACCCGCAGTGGTTCTCTACCAATCTTTTTTTACTGTGTATGATGGAACATCTGAGAAATTGTAAGAACTGGTTTTCAATACCTCATTTATAGTACATATTACGGCAAATGTTCTCATATGTAGAGAAAAAACATTACATTATGCATATAAAAATATGCAATTTTCAAATTAGAATAGCATCCACGGTTTCGCTTTTCTATAAATTTCTTTGACCATGTCAATAATTTCTCCCGTATATGAATTCACTTGTAGTAGTCTACTACTCTACTATCGCTACTACTTCGCTCCGCGTTTTTTGCGAAGTTCCTCTTGCGAATTCAAGTATTTGGTGAAATAATAGTACATTACGCAACAAGTGCGCAAAGTAGGTGATTCCTACACGAATTTCGTTTGTCGCCCGAGCATTGCGAGTGAGACAAGTGCGGAAAGTGCTTGCTTTGCGCACTGAGTGTTCAAAGTATTTTACTTACTAAGCACTCACTGCGAGTACACAGCGAGTTAAGAATGCGGGAATCTTACACATGGCGTACGCTAAATGTGCATAGAAAAACTACTTTTGCGCACTTAGTTTAGAAATAGTACATTTCGATACAAGTGTGCGAAGTGGGGGATTCGTGCACGGGTGTGGTTTGTCGCGCGAGCAAAGCGACAGCGACAAAAACACCCGTGCAAAGATCACCCGCTTCATTCATGTGTATCGAACTTTATTTTTTTTAACGGAGTGAGCGACACTCGGAGAACATTGATTATGTCCATTGTGAAGTCCGGAAATAAGTGGAAATAAATAGTAATTGGTTTTATGTATGTTTATTATATAAAATGCAATAATTTATTTACCAATACAAGTTGCTGGCTTCTGGTAGATCGATGCGTTGTAATTTTACTTACAATTCTTTTTCTATAATTGTTCTTTACGTTAGAATTTACACTTGCTTTTATAAATTTACTATAAATAACTTATAAGGTCTGCTTACTAGATGAGTAAGGCTTACGATTTCAACTTCCTCGATGTCGTCGAAGTACACGGAGCTCGCCAGGTTTCTTGTACGCTGTGACTGACGTGCGTGATGCATTTCGCAGTTTTTATTATGCGGTTTAATTGGGTTATAGATGATAAATTGAGATCATCTTTATTAAGAAATTTTCGGTTGCGGTTTATACGCGTAGCATTTAAGCGGTAGGATTGTGAAATGCTGATTTGTTAAGAAAATGCACGCCACTGTCTTCTGGAGGTCGATGGCTCTCTACGTCACACGCTCTACGGTTCGATGCCTGAGCGAAATGCTGCGTTGCATTCTCGCGTTTATATGTCAGGAAATATCTGATGTGAATAAACTTTCAGAATAAAATTCTAAATCTCTATAATACGTCTCCGGACGTAACACCTCCCCCCTTAGACTGTTGAATGTCATAGAGATTCAACAATGTATTATGCATCAGACATTTCCCGTTACAAAAATTTATTGATAAGTAAATGATAAAATATAATAATACGAGTTATGAATGATAATAATTATAGTAATAATAATAATAATAATAATAATAATAATAATAATAATAATAATAATAATAATAATAATAATAATAATAATAATAATAATAATAATAATAATAATAATAACAATAATAATAATGCTCGTCAGTTCTATTTGAATTAGTGGTTATCAGGTTTAAGTTCAAATGACCCTTTCAGCATTTTTGAGGTTGTCTGGTCGGACGTTGATTTGACCTACTAATTTTCCTTTCTCATCCCCCTATCTCGGTTCTTATGGGGATTTCGATGTCAGAATGTAAGTACTTCATTTTAGCCCTTCCCTATCTGCTGGCATTGGTACTAGTGTTTTCGGGCTTAGTCGTCATTTAACTTGATTATACGAGGTCGGTGACTCGATGTCGCACGAACGAAGTGCTGCGTATACATTATTCTGTGTCTCGAAAAATCACTGATTTACTTTTTATTTCATGAATGTTTAAATGATACGTCTCCGGACGTAACACCTCCCACCTAAGACTGTTGAATGTCGTAGAAATTCAACAAGTGAAGTAATTGAATGATCAATTTGAGTTATCAGTGATTTTTTCGTTACAAAAGATTTAGTAATAATAATAATAACCAATAATATAAAATTAATAATTTTAAATAAATTTTTGAATCGTCTATATATTTTAAAATAAATTAATTATTTTCTTCCTAATACTAGTTTTGCACTTAACCTATTGATTTACTTTGTACCGATTTTTCTAACGTTCAAATTTCAAAGAATTCCCATAGAGATATATATAGATTTCGATAATTTAATTAGTTCGTTATCGGTAATATGTAATAATTTTTTTGTTTTGCTGTATTTACATAAAATAGTCATTCATTAATTAAGCTTAGAAATAATGTGCTTATTAAATAATTTTTTTAGTAAATAAACGATGAGAAATATATAGGGAATGATTGAAGTGATCATTCACTTCCCTCCCTGCTGAGATATTTGGCAAGAGATATGTTTTTTATTTCCTCTCTTTGTTTAAGTAGAATAACATTAAAGGGCTTCTGATGTTATCATAACAAAATTATTTTAACAATAGTATTATAATTATTTCCAAAAGAAAAATACAATTATATATGGTGTAGGTTTTTTTCGTAAAAAGGAAGTGAATAATTGAAATGATATTGATAAATTTTGACTTCTTATTGCTTTTATGCATCATTGTATTTTACCTTTGTTTGAAAACTTTCAGCCATTTCAAAAGTTCATTTTAGAACTTGAACTTTTGTTTCGGCATAGGTAGCATTCACATATTTGCTTTAAAAAATACGCAATCTGTTAGAGTAGAAAAATGTTTTACATACTCAATACAGTGCAGAATAGTGTATCTTATATAGGATGATCGTGTTAGTATATGACAGAACTGATCATTGCAAACACATATATTCTATTTAATCTTAGAAATGTGAACGTAGCTACCTGAATAATTTTTTTTTGTTCTGAAACTCTAATAAATTTTGATTAGTATGAACAACTTTTTTCCTTTTTTTTCCTTTTTTTTTTGTAGGGAAATACAGTTTAATTTTGCATAAAATTAGTCAAATTATTATTACCTTTTTTTATCATACGTTAAAAGGTTTAGGAATGGGTTCTATTTCTTTTCCTTTTGGATTAGTTCTGTACTTTGTTATTCAAAGATAAAATCATAAGCTATTAAATTGATCATAAGTTAATTCGTCCCTGTAATGTTTTCTACTTTGTGATTAAATAATTACTTTATATATTTTTATTATTTAATAACACATCATTTTCACATGTCAAATTTTTTGATTGTTTGATTGTTATAAGACCAAAGTTACTTTGTATTAATATCTAATCGCAATATTTATGTATTATTTCTAAAATTTCATTATACAAATATATCTTATTTCAATCGCATTTTTCTAAAATTATTAGCTTTCTTAGGAAATATAGTTGCTTTTCATAAAATACTGACAAGTTAATACGAACAATTGTAGACAAACGGATAAGTGGTTATAATTTTAAATTGTATATTTGGTAAAATCTGGATCACCTTAGGGTTATATTCTAGTTGACCAAGGAGTAGGATGGTTTTGCTTCAAACGGAGAAGTTCAGCTGCAATTATAATTCTCTATTGCTGTATTAAACTTGGAAAAATAAGAAGAGATTATGATAGATGTTAATATTGAGTATGTTGTCCATATCCTAAAACAAAAATGTTATGTTATTATTTGTTATAATATTTTTTTTGCTTGTTTTTCATAATTAGTTAAGATATTATTTTGTTCATTTTAATATTGCTGAAAATTCTTATTATGCTGATCCTTTTCAAATTTATTCATATTTGGTTCTTTAATAGGCCATGTTTTGTCTCCCTTTTTAAACCTTTTTCTGATAGTAAATTTATTGTAGTAACCTTTAGATTTTAATTTTAATCTTGTAATTTTTGATAATTTTTAAAAATATTTTTTATAATTAGATATCCATTTTATTTTTCTGACATTTTTATTAAATTTTATTTTGATAGGATAGTTAAAAACTAACTGCAATTGGTGTACTTTATTAGGATTTGTATTTAGATTGATTATTGCATTATGATCTTGATTACAGAAGGTTTCTTTTAGTTGACTTTTATTCTCTAAATGTTTTTTATGTTCTTGATTATCAAACCTATCTTTTGATTGATTTTCATTTTTGAAAATTACTTTACTATTATTTAGTAAGTTCTTTAGATTTTTTGTATCATTTAATAAAGACTCTTCTGAATGTATTGATGCTATATTCCCTTTTAACGAATTTTCAAGCGAGTTTTGTTGGAATTTAGTTTCCATTTGATCATCTTCGGATTCAAATGGTTCAGCTAAAGCAAACGTTATGTCTAAAATGACTTTAAGGTCATCATAAAAAGTTACTTAAAAGTCTGTTAAAGTCTGCTAAACAACAGACATAAACACCAATACTTCCCATTTTGAGAGAATTACGGAAGAATATGGAGCAACCACTACAAGACTAATGAAGAAATACATTAAGAACACGAAACGTATTACTAAAGCAAGGTCAAAACTAAGATTTCTACTCCAATGCAGAACTCAAGACGTTGAACCCAAGCATATTAGTAGAATTACAAGTAATCTGAAACATATTTATTTTTACAGTAACACAAAGAACAAAAAATTTAATAGAAACATACAGACTCTTAGAATCAAACTAAAAAACATAGAAATAGAAGATATAAATATACATATTAGATTTTTAAAAAAAGAAAAGGTACAACTACATAACAAATTAGCCGAAGTACTTCCTTTGAATATTATTAATGAATTTACTAACACACAAAGTAACAAGTCAGATACTGAATACAAAAAACTTAATATTAAACATATCAACAAATTTAACAACTTAACTAACATAAGAGAAAGAAACAACAATGAAGATCCTAACAACAATGAAATCATAATTAATAATAATAATAATAATGCTATAGATAATAATAATAATAAATTGTTTTGTAATTTAACTAATATAGATATTCCAAAAGAAATAATCGATTTAGTCTCATTAGGGCAAAAATTCAATAATGTCAATCTAATTAACAATAAACAATCAATTGTAGGCACAATCAAAAGTGTAGAAAACATGCTAGACACTTATGATTTCAATGTTGAAACAGGTAATTTAATTAGAAATACAGTGATCAATGGCTTAAATGAACACATGAATAGGAAAAAACATTTAACTTATGAAGATCGAATTTTTGCACAGAGGTTAAAGAAAACAAAGACCTTTTTAAAGAGTAATGATGTTTTTTTCACAATGGCCGACAAAGGTAATGTAACTGTTGCGATTGACAATGCACAATACAAGCAAAACATGAATAACTTATTGACTGATAAAGAAACTTACACTCGAATTACCAAAAATCCACTTAGTAGACTTAAAAAAAATGCACAAAAAATACTGAACAATTGGAATGACAATAATTTTCTGAATAAAAAATACCATAAAAACGAATTAACTCAAACTAATACAACTTTATCCAAGATATATGGACTACCAAAAATTCACAAAAAAGATACACCTTTAAGACCCATAGTATCATGTGTTGGTCGTCCAACATACCAAATATCAAAAACATTAGACACACTTATTCGCAATAGCATTCCAAAACCAAAATCTTATATAAAAAATAGCCAAGACCTAATAGAAAAGATGAAAGATATTGTCATTCCAAACGATCACACTATAATATCTCTGGATGTGACATCGTTATTTACAAATGTTCCTAAAGAACTTGTAATTAATAGTATAGAAAAAAGATATCAACATATTAGAGGTAGCATGACAGTTCCTCGTCTGCCACTTTCCCATCCCCCATTTCCTCGTCTGCCATATGCCCGTCTGGACATTTCCTCGTCTAGACGCTTCACCGTCTGGGACACTTCTCCGTCCAGGACGTTTCCCCGTCTAGACACTTACCCGTCCAGGACACTTCCCCGTCCTGGACACTTCCCCGTCCTGGACACTTCCCCGTGCTGGACACTTCCCCGTCCAGGAATACACTTCTCCATCCAAGGCACTTTCCATCTGGGACGCAACACCGTCGAGGACACTGTGTGTGTCTGTGTGTGTGTTCACACACACAAATTATAAAAATAAGATAATGAACGTTCGTAGTTTAATAATTATTAATAAATGGAGGGAATCGAATACCCACTTTTATCGATTTGGAAATAGGCATTTACGACTAACTCATAACAGGTTTGTTCGTTAGCGATCGATTCCCTTCATTTCTTAATAACACACAAATTATCTTTAGAATCGGTTTATGAAGCCTTCTCTGAATCATGGAACCCGGGCTTCATAGCGCTATGGAGCCTTTCTCGTATATTAGGGTTTACGGCACCCCCACTTAGAGGAATATTATTTCTTTAGTCACTTGTATACAAACTTTGTATAATAGGTACTAATATAGGGAAAAAATGTTTTGTAGAAATAATACTTTTTTAGAAAAGGAGAATAAAGTACGGGCTGCATAGCGCTATGGAGCCTTTCTCATATATCAGGGTTTACGGCACCCCCGCTAGAGTTTCGGCACTTAGAGGGATATTATTTCTTTAGTCACTTGTATACAGACTTTGTTTAATAGGTACCAATATATGGAAAATATGAACACAAGAAATTTGAAAGACTGTATATCATTATAGAACAGTTTTTCCATTACAGTTCGACCATTTTGCAGTCATTTACAGTTATTACTATTTATTTTTCCCGATACAATCTTGAATTATTATCAAAATGACACATTGTTCGATTTCAAATTTACAAATTATATATACAAGTTTCTTATAAATTATTTGAAATTATTAATTTAATCTGGAAAGCATTACGAAGATAGACAAAAGGATTTATACAAAAAAAGAATCAATTATCGAGTGAGATGTTACTTTTCAATATTATCATGTGTAATATATTTTAAATAATATTACTTTTTTAGATATTTTGAGTGATATTTTTTCTTTTATCTGAGATTGAGAATATTCGGATAGAAAGGGAAAATTTTATTAAGTGTAAAGAAATATAGAGCTAGTCTATATAAATGCAAATAAAAGTAGTAATTGTAATATCATACACAGTAATTTATTTTTAAATGCATTTTTATATACAGAATTCAGAAGATATTTAATTCTTTTAATCTCAATTATATTTGCATAAAATTATTGAAATCTGAAAATATTCTTCCTTATAAAAAATGTATATATTTCTACTAATATTGAAGCATGTATGAACATATATACGAATGTAAATGTATATTTAAGTAATACTGTTATAGCATTATTTCAATATTTCTTTCTCAAAGAGAAAGTTTTTTTTTATTGGTATCAATCACATTATCTCTGATAGTTATTATTTATACGGAAATGTGAAATATATTTTTCTTTTCTAAACAGAAATATGAAAGTATTTTTCGCTTTCTAAATTAGAATTGAGAAAAAATTTTTTTCCCTTTAAATAAAATATAATATATATGAACATATGTTACACAAAAAATACAATTTTTTTGCCAATTTTGAAGCCATTTCATCGATTGCATTTGAAATTATCCTTGAAACTACTGTTAAAATAAGGTTAAGAAACTTTTGGACTTTTTTACAGTATTTTACATCATAGCCATGTAAATTACTTACAATAAAAATTTGAACTGTAAAAATTTGACTGATTTTTCTAAAACAAATTGATGTCGCGCCGTGCTAGTAAATCGTGGATTTATTGGATTGATAGCAAGTGGTACACTTTATTACTTGTAAAAATATAAAACGATTCAAAAAAAGCGGGGAAAAAAATTAATAAATACAATTATCGAATAATATAAAAGAAAATATTATAT
Source organism: Torymus aiolomorphi (assembly GCA_036365515.1). Classification (NCBI taxonomy): domain Eukaryota; kingdom Metazoa; phylum Arthropoda; class Insecta; order Hymenoptera; family Torymidae; genus Torymus; species Torymus aiolomorphi. The sequence continues at coordinate 113,177,166 of CM070873.1, forward strand.
TATTAAATTTACGTATGGACATTGTTTTTTCAGAAAATAAGAGTTATAGATTAGAGTCACACACGCGCGCGCCGCGCACCCCCCCCCCCCCCCCCACACACACACATACACACACTTAGTGTCCTCGACGGGGTTGCGTCCCAGATGGAAAGTGTCTTGGATGGGGAAGTGTAGTACCTTTTGGGGGGTGTCCTTGCCGGGGAAGTGTCCTAGACGGGGAAGTGTCCTAGACGGGGAAGTGCCCTGGACGGAGAAGTGTCCTGGATGGGGAAGTGTCTAGACGGGGGAACGTCCAGGACGGGGAAGTGTCCTGGACGGGGAAGTGTCTAGACGGGGAAACGTCCTGGACGGAGAAGTGTCCCAGACGGTGAAGCGTCTAGACGAGGAAGTAACCCAGACGAGGAAATGTCCAAACGGGCAAATGGCAGACGAGGAAATGGGGGACGGGAAAGTGGCAGACGAGGAACTGTTCATGAACCATATTAGATCCAAAAATATTCCATTAACAAAAATAATTGAAGCATCAGAATTCTTAATGGACAACACCTTTTTCCAATTTGATGGCAACTATTACAGACAAACTTATGGCTCACCTATGGGTAGTCCTATAAGCCCTCTATTCGCAGATATGGTAATGGTAGATTTAGAAGAAGAATGTATAAGAAAACTAGATTTTAAACCAGTGTTTTATTATAGATATGTGGATGACATTATTATTTGTATTCCCAAAAACAAAATAAAACAAGTCCTTGAAAATTTCAATTCTTATCATAGTAGACTTAAATTTACACATGAAGTAGAACAAAGTGATACCATAAGTTTCTTAGAAGTACTATTGATAAAAGAGAATAACAAAATCATTACAGATTGGTATCATAAACCTACCTTCTCAGGTAGATTTTTAAATTTTAAATCAAATCATCCAACATCACAAAAAAGAGCAATGGTTTATAATCTAGTCGATAGAGCGATTTTACTATCTAACAGGCAATTTTGGGAAAAAACATCAATTTAGTTAAGAACCTAATAAAAAACAACCAATATCCAGAAAGATTCATAGATTTCTATGTCAAAGAAAGACTAAACAAGCTTAAATATAATAGTAAAGATAACAATAGAAAAACAGTAAAAAGAAATGTAATACTAAGTTTACCGTATATACCGCATATCTTTGAAAAGGTCTCAAATAATCTAAGAAAGTTTGGTATTAGATCAGTTCCGCAAATTAAAAATAATCTTAATAGTATAATAAAAAGAGGTAAAGATAGACAAAAAACGAATGAACGAACTAACATTGTATATAGAATAAACTGTAAGGACTGCGATGCTAGTTACGTTGGTGAAAGTAAGCGGATGTTAGATACAAGGATTAAGGAGCACATTACGAATATGAAAAAAGATGATAAAAAATTTGTTATAAACGAACACGTAAAAAATTTCAAACATAATTTCGATTTTCAGAACACTGTAACATTAGATAATGAAGAAAATTGGAGAAAAAGATTAATATCAGAGATGATTAATATAAAACTACAAAGTAACCCGATAACCATAAAAGAAGATACACAAAACTTAAGTAGTTATTATTCGCAATTGCTCAACAAACTAAAATCACGAAAATAATATTTAGTCTATGACAATTAAGTATAACGGTCTAACATAACTGTGGTATCATTGTTGTCATAATGTGATTAGATTGACAGTTACTTGTTTACTTTTATTCTACTCTCTTGAATGCTTTAGTTTAGTTTCTGTGTTAATTTATTATATGCTGTTTTATCTGTTAACTTATTATTGGTGTTGTTTTATATTTGTTAATTTATTCGATTGCTGTCCCAATTTATTGAGTATGTGCAATGTTACATTTTTAACCATAAATGACTACAAGGTATCAGTTATACTTAATTGACGCTAACCTCTGTGCAACAATTCATACATCAACTTCATTTTTGTTTCTTAATGTTTAGAGAAGGAAAAAAACTCTTATGTCGAGGCTATAAATTTATGACGATGTAATCCATGGAATTTAATATAGGTAAGACTATTATTTGTGACGAATGTATTATCATTGACTTGTAGAAAATACTCCTTTAATAAATTTCAGTACTTGAAAAGGATAACAATCAAGTTATCGAAACGTTGTACATTTAATATTGAATGTGTGTACTTATTTACATCAATTAAATCCAACTAATAAAAAGTTACTGTTTCCAACGAATTATTATCTTCTTTATTATTTTCATTCGAAATTTCATTTTTTTGGTTATTTATATCAGATTCATTAAAATCAATTACATTAATTTCATCACAATCCTTATGAGTTTTTATATTAGACTCATTGAAATTCATTTCATCATTAGTCTGATAATTTTTTACAGTAGATTCAATAGAATCAATTAAATTTGTTTCCATAATTTCTTCAATTTCATGATTATTTTTGAAAATTTCGTTAAAGTCTATAAAATTAATTTCATTAGTATTTCCATGATTTTTTGTAATCATATTATTATCTTTTGGTTCATCAGTGATTTCATGTATTTTTATAAAAGGTACGATAATTAAATTGATTTCTTTATCATTATTAATTATTGTAGATTCCTCTATGATATTAGTTTCCTGTTTATTTTTATTTACTTTATTTTCTGTAATTAGTTCATTACCATTATACCTTTCAATATTCGTTGCATTAACTTTGTTTTTCTGAATTTTTGATTCGTTAATTGTTTCTTCTATAACATTATGGTATGATACATCAGTATTAATACTTGGATATTGTTTGATTTCCTCACATTCTTCAGTAGTATGATCTGGATTTTTACAAAGATCACAATGATTTCCCATTGCATTATATTGCATTATAAGATTTTTAAGTCTTCTGCAGTTGTCGATGTCATGCCCGATTCCTTTGCAATAATCACATTGAATTATTTTTCTATTACTGTATTGGGTTGTTGATTATTAAAAATCATATTTCTTGGTTTGTAATTTTGTTGTTGGATGTTATTGAATCCGTTTGTATTCCTTGAAATGCTTTGTGTGTGGTACGTGTATTTGTTTTCTAAATTTCTATAATTTGGGATAATATTCGTGTAATTGATATTCATTTTTAAACTTGTATTTCGATCTGGGCAATATGCTGCAGTATGTGACCGCCTCGCAAATTTGGCAAATTATTCTATTTCTTAAAATCGCACGCTTGCAATCTGATGCATCGTGGTCTTCTTCCTTACATAACGCACACCACATTATTTTTTCGTTTATGGGGCAGTATATCATCCAATGCCCGAGTTTATTGCATTTCGTGCATACTGCTGACAAGCAGTCTTTAGTTGAGTGACCCGTGCTTCCGCAATAATCACAATCAAGTTTATATTTCTTTACAACAGGGCATTGAGTAGCTGTATGTCCTATGATTTGACAGTATTGGCAATAAACTTCATTTGTTTGGATAAATGTACACTTATCTACAGAATGTCTTCTATGATTACAGCGTTTACAGAAAAGTTCTATTTTATTTTTAGCATTCTTGCAAAAATATGATATATGATCTTTACTTTTACAAAAAACACAAACTGCATTAGAGCAATACAATGCTTCGTGATATTGATCTCGGTAAATTTGGCAATGAAATACTTTAGTATAATAATGGTTTTGTTGTTCAAAATTATAAAATATATTAGCTTGATTATTCATCATCGCTTTTTCATTTTATTAAATGTTCGTAATTATTATTGTAGTTTATTTTTGAATTTATCTTTTATTTTGTTTATTATTGTCTTTCTTTCATTTTCTCGTTTGAGTGTTGTTCATTTTCTTATTTTATTATATTCCCTTTTGCAATGTAATATTTTATTGTAATTCTGTTTTTGTATGATTCTTCATTATAATATTCTTACTTTTATTGTAATACTTTTCGTTTGTTTAGTTATTTTTTATTATTATTTTGATTTCCTTATTTTGATTAAAAATGACTTGATTATTTTATACACTGATTATATCTCTCATATTTTTTCTATTTTGTATCGTGTAAATTCCCTATTATTTATTTCCTTTTATTTATTTCTCTTCATTCGTTTCTTATGTTTTATTCTTTATTCTTTTTATTTATGTTCAGTATGGTTAGTAATCTAGCCTTAAAACTCTTAGTTTCTTTTCGAAAGCGTTCGCTTATTATTATCGTTTACTAGTTTTTTTAGGCACGACCGCTTCTCGGGAGAGCCTTATATTTTCACCAGAGTGAAAACTGTACCTCCCCGAAAACTAGCAATTTACTGTATAAAAACTATTTTCCGCCCAGAAATAATTCATTTTAGACGTTTTTTATGATGTATGTATGTATGTACGTTCGTATGTAATCAAGTTTATGGGGATTATCTCAGCGAATTTTCGATCGATTTCATCGGGATTGCGGGAAAATACTCCTCTAATTATAGCTAAGAGCTGGAATCCTATTGAGAAAGATCGATGGAAAATTTGTCAAATGGGAGCACAAAGAAATATCTCAAAAAATCGACTTATAAGCCTAATGTCTAGAAAAATTAATTTTCAGTTAATATCTACAGGTCTATCTGCTAAAACTAATTAAAATACACATTTTGTCTGTTCGACACTTTTCTCTACGAGCAATATTTGCCAAGATAAACGCGAAAAACGGCAAAAAAAAAGGTAAAAAATAGACGATTTTCGGCTATAACTTGACAGGATTTGATTTTACCCAAAAATGTTAAATACAAAAGTTATAGATAATATTGAAATAAAACTTTTTTCCATTTAACATTTTTGTGTTAAATCAACTCCTGATGAGTTAGCCTTATAAAAACGATTTTAAACGCTAAAATATACATAAAATGGACATTTTTGGCTATAACTTGACAGGATCTTCTTTCACACAATTTATAAACGTAAAAGTTGTACATTATAAGAAAACAAAACGTTTTTCTGTTTAATATTTTCATGTACGATCAATACTTGACAAGCTAGGCTTATAATAGTATATTACGATACGTGGGCCGGAAATTGGATTTCCGGGCCGTGCGTGGTATGACGGCCGAGGCGAAGCCGAGGGCGTCATGACGCACGGCCAGGGCATCCAATTTCCGGTCCAAGTATTGTATACTATTTTTCTTACTCCCCGGCCGAAAGTACGTTCTGTAATTGTTAAATAATTGATAAAATTGCGTTGTCGTCTGCTAGCTGTGTTTGAGTGTTAGTTTTTCTTTCGGCCCGCTCGATAGTACTGCCTCTGTTTGGGTAGCTCGGTCGATATTACCGACTGTTTTTTCTTTCGGCCCGGCGTGGAGAGCTGGTTTTTTAGCCGTCTGCTACTTTCGCTGTTACACAGATGGTTTGATGTCCGTCCGACATTTGCAAGACCGAGGCGAAGCCGAGGTTTTGCTGGTCGGGGCGGGCATCAGAAACACATTCATTAAAAAAAGACAACACCACTTTTTATTTCAACTAACTCTTTTTTCTCGTCACACGTGCACTTTCCTCTGTCTATTTCGTACGTGTCTAACCTTCACACCACACAAACATATTTTCCTCGGACGCTCCCGTCCGTACGTTTACTTAATTGTTTCTACAGGACTCGAAAGTACGTGTAGGAAACAAAAGGAAGAAACAATGACCACGATCAAACAACACCACTTTTTATTTCAACTAACTCTTTTTTCTCGTCACCCGTGCACTTTCCTCTGTCTATTTCGTACGTGTCTAACCTTCACACCACACAAACATATTTTCCTCGGACGCTCCCGTCCGTACGTTTACTTAATTGTTTCTACACGACTCGAAAGTACGTGTAGGAAACAAAAGGAAAAAACAATGACCACGATCAAACAACACCACTTTTTATTTCAACTCTTTTTTCTCGTCACCCGTGCACTTTCGTCTGTTTATTTGTACGTGTCTAACCTTCACACCGCATAAACATCTTTCCTCGGACATGCGCGCGGGCGCTCAAGCGCCGCGGGTCAGGAAATTTCGGCAGCCAATCAGAGCGCGCGGTCGGTCTAAAATAGGATGCGAAAGTTTCTCTTTCGGCCCGGAGATGCGGGCCGAAACTACGTACTTTCGGGTGGGCGAGTAAGAAAAAACGATTTTTTGTAATGCTTAAATACAGATAAAATTTCGATTATTATTTAGCAAAATTTGACTTGACATAAACAGATATAAACAAAGGAGTGAAATAATCGTTGAACAAAACTTTTTTCCTATTTGACATTTGTATATACAATCATTTCATAATGATAATATAACGAACTCTGAGAAGAATTCTTAATTCCTAGCCAAACTTAGAAATTAACCAACCGAGCTAATCTTAACAGCGATAACTACCTACCCGTATTGTGTCTAACCACAAACATAGAGCATTTTTATTATGATTCCCTTCCAATTCCTAATTACCTAACCCCTCACATTCTAAAGTATTGACACTTAAAATAACTAACGGAGCTGCAGAAGTAGCAAAGTGGAACTACGCTACTTCATAAATATCAAATTGCTCAACATCATCTAACTAGCAACCATTGACTAGATCAGCAACTATACCATCTGTTGTCTCACTGTAGAAATAACTTAAGCCTAAAGATCGACAACGTACAAATAACGGATCAACAACTACTCTATGAGCCAAGTAAGAGAGTTGAGCACCTAAAACACATATGACTAATAAATACATGATACAAAAAATAATACCGTATGAAAAAAGTCTGTAGCAATGATCGTTATTGACTTACCTCGATACATCAGTTACCTACAAAAAATTAAATCGAATTAAATTAATACGAAAATTAAATTAAGGGAAGATGCATCGGAAGCGAGTGTGTGGGGCGCAGGACGGGGTCCAGGGGCAGAGCCCCTGGTGGACGTGCAGGGGGCGAACCCCCAGCTCAGGGGGGTGTGGGGGGGGGCGAAGCCCCCACTTGAAATAAAATTACTGATAAAATTAAAAAAAAAGAAAAAAATAACAACAATATATATATATATGTATAATTATTCCTTGTTTTTGATGAACTATAATCATAACCCCTACTACCCTCTTGACACTACTGCATCAGGGGTTGCATAGTTGTGACCTACGCTATTCTGAGTTCCCCGCCAGCTGCCATAAAAACGACGACGCGGCGCACATATTAATTTCTAGTTTAGAATCTTATAGTTGTCAGCTTTCTTAAATTCATCCTTCGGCTTATTGTTAAAACTTTCTTTTCTTATTGATGAATGTCGAATAACAAATAAGAAATAAAAGTTATAGTCGAGCCCCGGGATAATAAACAAAAAGACTGATATCAAAGACTATTACATTTTTGTACAATAAACAGTAGCCTACCTTAATAGAAATTTTAGTCAGAAATAGCAATTTTTCCAATAAACTTTATATTTCCAAATTATGTACCAATTCGAATAAAATATTATCGTAATATGTAATTTTAAAATCTTTGAGTGAATTATACTAATAATTCATTAACACGCTAGTTGCAAAATATGGTTAATTTTCTATAAAGTTATGTTCTGAATAATAAGTTTAGTGCCAATTGTTAAACAAACCCTTGTGCAATAATCACAATTGTAATTTCCATTTATACGTTTGGCTTAACTAGCAACCGTTCTAAACGCGAGGTGTAAGAGTCTATAAGGTTCAACATTCACAATCACAAATAAATATAAAAATTATCATAATTACTTTAAGACACGTTTATGAAAGAATATTTTCCCTCCTCAAATAATAAAAATTATTCAACTATCTATTTTTCTTCCGCTATAAATAAATAAAATGTTTTTATTACATATCATAAATTGAATAACATTTTGGATTTTAAGCAATTACATGTGAGTTGGAAATATTCCTTCAAAATGTGGAATTAGCCTTACGGAGACGATAGCCATAGCGGATACGCTATCTGAGGGCTGCAAAACACATGGCCCATACTAAATATAGATACGACACTTTCCCACGCAGGGACGCGCTTTTCCCAATTTTGAATACACAACTTATACTATACACTGAAAATATTATTTTACATTTGTCACGTGACAATCCGTTAGGATCTCACGGGCAAGAATAAAATTTTGGACGCTGACCTCAGGAATAGTTTCTTTTCATTCCTGCTAAAAATGAGAACTCTCATTTACCTTTGTCCCCTGTATCCTCCCATACGGATATAGCGACGCCTCAATCTAATTAATTTAGCTGAGTAAATATATATATTGAAAGGATTATTGGGATTAAAGGTTTATAACAACTAGGCTTAATGATACCTTATTGAAACACGAACGATGAGTAGAATCACAATAATTTAGTTTATTAGTTATAATATGAACAAATATTTGATATTTGTTATTAAAAATATATATAAATCATGAACTAATTTAATTTAATTATATTATCCTGTATTTAAATATAATTCTCTTAATTTAATTTTTAATAATCCTTTCTACTATAAATAGATCCGATTAACAAATCCCCGATAGGTTGTTCCTTATTCCACTTTAATAGTTATAAACAATCATACACCTCATGCTCATACACAACAGGATTTATGCCCTTAAGATTGTCGTAGGAATAATCGCGAATCTATACTATGTTGAGCGTTGCGTTGTAGAGTGACCTTATCAATACGGCACATATGCATCTGTCTTTTCTGTATACCCATAGTATAGATTCGCTTGTACATATATATATATTCTATATACCCATTGGCGTCCGGCGGAGAGTCAGAGGGTCGCCGAATAATCGCGAATCTATACTATGGGTATACAGAAAAGACAGATGCATATGTGCCGTATTGATAAGGTCACTCTACAACGCAACGCTCAACATAGTATAGATTCGCGATTATTCCTACGTCAATCTTAAGGGCATAAATCCAGTTGTGTATGAGCATGAGGTGTATGATTGTTTATAACTATTAAAGTGGAATAAGGAACAACCTATCGGGGATTTGTTAATCGGATCTATTTATAGTAGAAAGGATTAGTAAAAATTAAATTAAGAGAATTATATTTAAATACAGGATAATATAATTAAATTAAATTAGTTAATGATTTATATATATTTTTAATAACAAATAATCAAATATTTGTTCATATTATACATAATAAACTAAATTATTGTGACTCTACTCATCGTTCGTGTTTCAATAAGGTATCATTAAGCCTATTTGTAATAAACCTTTATTCCCAATAATCCTTTACATATATATATATTTACTCAGCTAAATTAATTAGATTGAGGCGTCGCTATATCCGTATGGGAGGATACAGGGGACAAAGGTAAATGAGAGTTCTCATTTTTAGCAGGAATGTAAAGAAAATATTCCTGAGGTCGGCGTCTACAATTTTATTCTTGCCCGTGAGATCCTAACGGATTGCCACGTGACAAATGTAAAATAATATTTTCAGTGTATAGTATAAGTCGTGTATTCAAAATTGGGAAAAGCGCGTCCCTGCGTGGGAAAGTGTCGTATCTATATTTAGTATGGGCCATGTGTTTTGCAGCCCTCAGATAGCGTATCCGCTAGGGCTATCGTCTCCTTAAGGCTAATTCCACATTTTAAAGGAATATTTCCAACTCACATGTAATTGCTTAAAATCCAAAATGTTATTCAATTTATGATATGTAATAAAAACATTTTATTTATTTATAGCGGAAGAAAAATAGATAGTTGAATAATTTTTATTATTTGAGGAGGGAAAATATTCTTTCATAAATGTGTCTTAAAGTAATTATGATAATTTTTATATTTATTTGTGATTGTGAATGTTGAACCTTATAGACTCTTACACCTCGCGTTTGGAACGGTCGCTAGTTAAGTCAAACGTATAAATGGAAATTACAATTGTGATTATTGCACAAGGGTTTGTTTAACAATTCGCACTAAACTTATTATTCAAAACATAACTTTATAGAAAATTAACCATATTTTGCAACTAGAGTGTTAATGAATTATTAGTATAATTCACTCAAAGATTTTAAAATTACATATTACGATAATATTTTATTCGAATTGGTACATAATTTGGAAATATAAAGTTTATTGGAAAAATTGCTATTTCTGACTAAAATTTCTATTAAGGTAGGCTACTGCTTATTGTATAAAAATGTAATAGTCTTTGATATCAGACTTTTTGTTTATTATCCCGGGGCTCGACTATAACTTTTATTTCTTATTTGTTATTCGGCATTCATCAATAAGAAAAGAAAGTTTTAACAATAAGCCGAAGGATGAATTTAAGAAAGCTAACAACTATAAGATTCTAAACTAGAAATTAATATGTGCGCCGCGTCGTCGTTTTTATGGCAGCTGGCGGGGAACTCAGAGTAGCGTAGGTCACAACTATGCAACCCCTGATGCAGTAGTGTCAAGAGGGTAGTAGGGGTTATGATTATGGTACATCAAAAACAAGGAATAATTATATAATAAAAAAAAATTATTTTACAATACAGCGTAGACGGTTACGTCACTCGTGTATAATTTCACGCCCGAACTCGCGCTCGCAGTATAGCAGCCACTCTATAGATTATTGCGAGTGCTTATCCCCACGCCTATATCCGTTTGGCGGTATCAGGCCAATAGTCTTTGGTTGCAAAAAATTTTGTTTAAAAACATACATACATGTGGACGCAATTGTCCACGTGGAAACGAACCTTCCACGTCCATTTTGCAGTATTCGACAATCTCCTTTTGAAAGTCGAATACGTAGTTTGGGGCTGTATTCTCATACCACACGAGAAAAGCAGTACGTTCAGCCACAGACATAGTGCCTGGGCAATAAAACTCGGGTGGGGGTAGAGGGCCCCTGTAGTGCTCATTCTTACTGGTATTGAAAAGGTGGGGGAAATAACCTTTCTTAGCGCTCTCTGGCAGTCGAAATGTTGCAGGCAAAGCACTCAGTTTCAATTGAAAATAATTGATACTATCAATAAACTTTGTGCTCCCGTACTTTAGCTGCGTAATATTGTGACCATTTAATATTACGCGTGGCGTGCCACACTCGGAACTTTCCGCCAACTCTTTCAATATAAATTGAGAGTCGAATACCCGAGCATTGTGCGCTATACACACAATTTCGGCAAAATCTGTCTTTTCTCGCACACATAGCTCCAAGTGTTGTTTAACGGGATCGCGAGTGAAAATGAATTCGCGCACCCCGCAAGTGGGGGAACTATTTGTATGTCGTCCACGCTGATGCAATCCAAGCATACTTGGTGCGCGACGCACAAATTAGGTACGTGAACGCGCGCATTTTCGCCATACGGAGTGTCTTGTGTTGTCTCGAAATCATAAAAAATATAAAGATATTTCTTTTTTTTTACCCGGGACGACAACGCTGATTGGCTACATGAAGCACAAGTCGTTAAAGGCATGCAGCTTTTGACAGTGCCTACAAAAACTGATACCACACTCGCGTTTCCGCTGATACACGTTTACAATGCGCATGCAATTCTCACACAACCGCACAACGTCGCATACTTTTTTATTATTTTTTTTATAAGAGCCTGCACGCTTGTGATTCGCGAAACACTCGTGACCGAAAAATCGTCGCCCACAATCCACGCACTCTATCATTTCGACTTGATCGATTTTGCATGGCGGTGAAACGTAACAGCACGCGCATAATCGCGTACATTTGTGGTGATTTACGCAGCGGAATGCCTTATTACAATAAGAACAGAAAAAACGCGATTCCGCCACTCCGAATATATCAGTAATTAAATTAAAATGTCGTGCGCGCTCTTCATACATCAAGTAAATACATTTAATTCCCGGAGAGTGTTTCGCCCATCAAGGAGCGCTGATTCACCGCTTCCAAAATTTTGTTTGTCGAAAACAACCAGTGCTACGCCACTTGCGAGAAAAAAATTTTGATAGCTCACGAGTTCTTCAAAACCACAGCCATCAACCGGAATATTTACCCCCGCGGCGTCCAAGAGACGTTCCGCGTGCTCTTTTTGCAATTTTCCGCGCCCGTCGCGAATCTCATGCCATTCTGCGCGCACCTCATCGCAAGGCTGCGACTTGAGAGCCATGTATAACGTTTCGACTGCAAGCGCACGCGGTAAACATAAATTATCGGCGTTGTTAATAACAACGATTGAGCGCTTTTGCAAATCGCTCAACTTTAAGCCACCACCCGTACCTACGGGCATTAATACATAGCACACCTGTAAATCGAGTCCCTTTCCGATACCCAAAATTTCGTTACTCTGACTTATGGAACTTATTAAATTCCAAAAATTAGCGTAATTAAAGTTCGCAACAGGCCTGAACGACAGCCCGCCCGTACCATGTGAAAATCGCTCATAACAAATTGTAATCCCGATTAATATATCTCCTGGAACGCGTGTCGTTATATAATCGTGCATGTCCCTAATCGCGGCCTCTACCCATAATACGGGATTTATGTCCGCGCGTGGCTCTATAATTGAAAATCTTACTCTATGGCCCTGCACCCCGAAGCGTCACAGGTACTGCTGTCCCTCAGCCACAGCGGTAAAGCGCGGGGGGCTGTATGCTGTCATAGTCTTCGGCATCATAAACTTCCTCAGTGCCACCACCGCCTACCTGCACGGGTGAACGGACCTCAAACAAAACAAATGATGCCTTTATTAAAATATATTAAAATAGATTAATGGTTTACGGTGAGGGATTTACTTTAAGGTTCTGCGATGCCCGCAAAGTTTTCTAATACTCTATTCACCAAATCCCGCAGATTGCTTTCTGTATACAAAGGCGAGGATTTGTCTTCGGCTTGGTCGCGAAATCATCGTTGGAGCCGTGCTTGGCGATTGCCTGATACCCGCTCGTATACCTCCGCAAACGAGCAAGCTTGGGGAGCGATGCCACAATCTGCGTTAGAGACCGATCGCGACTTTGCACAACTACGCACGGAAAAATATTTTTAAAAAGGGTATATTTTAAAATATTTACTTACATTCGTTGACCACGCGGTCGAGGCGCTCACGTGTGTTGTACCCTGGGGCTGATCGGTTGGCGGTGGCACACAACACACCCAGTATGTGCCGTCTTTCTCTGCGTGCACTTTCAGCAATGGTGGAATGATCGTCAGACTCTATACCAGGTGGTTGATTTGCCAGAAGCCGAAAGTCCTTATCGATGAGAGGTAGACGATCGTACGCAGCAAGATACTCGCCTATGGCTTCTTTTTGAAGCTCGATCTCGTTCGCTACTTCTCGCACTTCTCTTACGTCCTCCTCCTCCTCCTTCTCCTGCTCCATGCGATTAGGGATATTCCCTACAATTAGTTCAGGGCTTTCTACCTCTTGTGAGGGTTCTTCACTCCCCTCGTCGCCAGCATGCACATCGGCTATAATAACAACCGGCTCAGCGTCTTCATCATCACTAGTATCAAAACTCAGAGTGCGTGCGACTGTATTAAACGTCCCTGCGGCGCACCGCGAGTGTGTAGGCGTGCTGTCTTCCGCGCCGGAAAAGTATGTAACATCGTTGTCATTTAGTAGGCTCTCCAGAGCTGAAAAATAGCATGTCAATGATTATAAATTTTTTAGAAATGTTTTGAAATATTTTGAAATATTTTAAACTTACCAAGCCGCTCCGATCGTCCATCTATTATGTCACTAAAAACTGGCAGACCGCTTAATCCCTGATTAAAAACAAACTCTTCGATTATCCGTAAAACTTCGCCGGAACGTCTAGAGCCTCGATATAGTCGCGCGATTGCGCGATAGCCCGCCGTCCTAAGGGTCCTCTATAATTGATGGATCAACTCTTCGCGAGTCATCCCGCGCAAGCGCTGCAGCCACGCACTACCTCTACTATACCCATCTCTACCAAAGAGCCGCAGTATGGCTTTTCACAGCGAAATTTTTACGAACGTATCCATCTCAGAGTTTCGAACAGACTGATGCCTCTGCAGCGACGCCTAGAGCTCTTATACAAGCGCAGTCAAAAGCATGAGCGATATATATATATATATATATATATATATATATATATATATATATATATATATATATATATATTGTAACGGCAGGCGTGTCTGTGTGTGTGTATGTACGCGAACACGGAGCTCGGATCGAGCCGATCTCCGATACACGGTATACTCACAGGTAGTTGACCGAAAATATAAACATACCGCGGCCTTGGAGAAGGCAAGGCCGACAATTGCGGCATGAGGATTCGCAACTAGAGTCGGGCTTGTCCTCGTATTTCTCCGTGGGCTTGCGTGTGTGTGTATGTAGTTGCTCGCACGTGTAGCTGTGCCAAAAGTACCGAGCACAATTACGACACACAATGAGCCCCGAAAGGAAAACTCGCGACAACCTTTGAGAGGGGGAAGGAAAGCGAGAGACAGAGCCCGGCAATATCGCTTCTGCCGTAGCTGAGGCAGATGCTCGTCCCCCGTGCGCGACGACTTGGAGAGAGAGAGAGAGAGAGAGAGAGAGAGAGAGAGAGAGAGAGAGAGACAAAGAGAGAGAGAGAGAGAGAGAGAGAGAGAGAGAGAGAGAGAGAGAGAGAGAGAGTCGAAGTGAAGTGCACGAGGATCGCGGAGTGGGTGCAGTGTAGTGCACGAGAGTGAGAGAGAGACGCAGCAGGGCTCCGAGAACCTCGTTCGCCGGTGGTTGGGGGAGAGGGAGAGAGAGCAACACTCGACCGAGGCAGCGAAAGAGAGATAGAGAGAGAGAGCAGCGCGGCCGAGCTCACTCACAGGAGCGAGTGAGAGAGAGCATCGCGGCCGATACTCGCAGGAGCGAGAGAGAGAGAGAGGGAGAAAGGCGAGGCCCGTAGCAGCGAAGAAGGAGAGAGAGGGACACAGCGACGCGCTGCAGCAGGCACCGCCAAGCGCGTTCAACCGCGCCTTCTCGCTGCAACTGAGGAGGTAAGTCCATTCCCCCGCGGACGACGAGCGTCCAGGAAGTGGAGACAGGCGAGCGAGCGAGGCCGCCGACGCGCGCGTGAGAGCCGATCGTACGCGGCGATCGGCCGACGTCGGCGCGAGCCGCTTTTGCGCGTACGGGAGTGCGGTAGAGCACACACGTACTTCGCGTGCTCGGGCGCACCACCCGAATCGGTGCGTACCTAGAGTACGCGCCGCGCGTGTAAATTGTGAACAGCCTCCAGAGGCAATAAAGATAATTCGTTGCTTTTACTTGTTCGCGTATTATTTCACGCATCCTACTTTCAATTCCCTATTCGGTGGCATGGTGAAGAATATCGCCGGCCTTCGCGGTCGTAAGTACGTAGTATTCGCGTGATAACTGAGTAGCTGGGGCAGCACGCTCGACAGAGAGCGCGACGACGAAGTCGCGCGTTGTAACGGAGCGAAAAGGCGCGGCTGCTGCTGAAAGCAGCCGACTCCGTGCTGTTGCCGACTGCAACAGCACGGAGCTGACGGGCCGCTAATCATCGAGGGTTGGCACGAGTAAGTGCTCGCGCCTGTTAATTGCTGCGCCGTTCATCGGCAAGCCCGCGTTGAGATATAGCGCATCGAGGACAGCTTTTAGCCCGTTACAACTGGTGCCCATAACGTGTGGAAATACGGACACCTGCCACCGACGAGCGTGCGGCGAAATTGTTTTTTTTTCCTAAGGATTGAAGGAAAAGCGGATGGTGCTGATAACCGCGACGCGTCGCGTACCAAATTTCGTGAGCGCGCGGTAACTTGCATGTGTAAGCGTGTGTGTGTGGATTCTGTCGGTACGGAGACCGGCAGTGAGAAATACATTTTTTTTCTCGACCGGAAAATTACGATTTCAAATTTTGGGAAACGGTTTCGCGGAAATTTTTGCTTTACTTTTCGAGATAAAAGTAGCGGTTTAGCGTCGCCCAGCTGAAGGTACAAAATTGTAAGACCTCAACTGGGAGTCGAGCCGAAACACACACACACGCACTCAAAGGGAGTGTACCTGGTTAGGTGGGAAAATTAAATTGTATTTATTGTTTACTTTTTGTAGTTTTGGTGCACCAACCAGATACGTGCGTGCGATCGATTAGCCGCGCACAGGTACACTCCGAGAGAGATTAGAACTTGTTGAGAGCGAGTTTCGTGCGGCTAATAACCCGTAAACGAGTTGCGCTGAATAGATTTTGACAGCGATTAGTCAAATCAGCGATGGCGGGTTCGGTAAGAAAAGCCGTCAAAGATTGGTGTAAGTGCCTCAGCGATGAAGAGCTACATCAATACATGCAAGTCCTCGGTTTAAGAATGGATGGCAGACTGTTCACGAGATTGATCCGCCTCAGCCGGTGGCTATCCGGCGACTACGATCCCAGGGATTTTGCGGGGTTAGTCGCCGATGATGAGGATTCGACACTGGTGGAGCGCATGAACGCACGTAAAGCGTTCGTGAATCACGTGATCTCCACCAGCGACAAGCCACATCCACTGGAGGTACTGAAGTCGGACGCGACGGAAGCACAGTGCCTCGAGCGAAGCACTGTACGGACAGCGGAGGCCCCAGGTGCACAAGTTGAGGGGGACTCGACCGAGGCTGAGGAGAGTACTGGACGTCAATTGGAAAATGGCACAACGCACACGATTACGATGGCGGACGGTACGACGGTTCAAGTCCCGAACGAGTGGGCAGCATAAGTCGAGGGAATGGAAGCCAAATTGCGGAGGATAGAAGAGACCCTCCGGACATTGACTGGCAAGTCAACAACCCGTTCGACGAGTGACACGACAGAGCTCGTCGGGACAGGTGGAGAAGCCAATCACGACGATTCGGCAAACTCGACGCCCACTTGTCTGCCACAGGAAGAAGAAACCGCAGCGAGGAACTCCGGACAAGATGGAAGAACGATAAGAAGAGTCAGGATACAGCAATCATCCCCCGGTGATAGAATATCACCGTCGCCACCCATCCCGCTCCCGCGCGAATGAGCCTTGGCGATGCCTGGAGAGGGGGGGGGGGAGCTCAGAATCGAGTGCAAAACACTTCCGATTCTGAGCAACGGCGCAATTCGCGGGATGCGATGTTGCTGACGGCGAAACACAACGTCAAAGATACGACCAGCGGAACACCAAGGGATGTCGGTCAAATAGTTCGACGTTGGGGAATGAGGTTCGCCGGAGATCGAGAGGAAAATATCGACTTCTTCCTCGATAGAGTCGAAGAGAGATGGGCCTTGGCGAAGCTCGCGGAAGACGAGAAATTAAGTGCTTTGCGCGAACTCTTCGTCGGGGTTGGCCGGGGTGTGGGTCCGTTTCCATAGACAGGGTTGGTCCACGTGGAATGAATTTCGACAGAAAATTCATCGATGGGTCGGCGTGAAAGACCGGTTCCACCAGCGCTTAGCCCACGAGGCGGCGATGCACACCCAAGGACCCGACGATTCGGTGCGTGACTTCATCACCTTCCCCGAGGCAATGATGAGTAAGATGGAGCCACCACCGCCCCTCGAAACCCAGCTGGGAACGTTTCGTCGAAATACGAAGCCACGGCTGCAGCAGCGGGTTAGACGAGGGGAATTCGCCGATGTCGATACGCTATCCGACACAGCGGGAGAGGCCGAGTTAGCGGGGCACGCCGAAAAGCGTTATAAGCCCCCGCCTCCACCAGATGCTCGTGTTTACGCTGAGTTAGCGCACAGGGCACCCAAAGCGGCACCATTAAGGGAGAAGAGAGCGGCGGTTGAGGACAAGGAGCCGCCGCCGGTACCGTCCCCCCAGAGCAATGAAACACTGGACGAGGTGCTGGAGCGCTTCTCCCAAATGATTTTGGAAGGGATGAAGCAGATCAGCTCTGGATACGCGCTGTCAGCCTCTTCATCGGAGACGTCTGCGTCTCGGACCGAATCGCCAGACAGCCAGAAAAAGAAGAAGAAGAACAGAAAATTTCGGCGATATCGGAAGGAGATCTCGGATAGCAGCGGCCCGGTCAGCTCGAGTAGCGGGACGAACACCGACGACCGAGCAGGAACAGGCTCCGACGGAACAGTCGGCACGAGGGCGGCAGCGTACTGGCCGTGGAAGTGCTGGGACTGCCGGGTGCCTGGTCACATTCGCCGAGAGTGCCCGAATCGAACGAGAGGCCCTCGGGAAACGAGTTCGTCTGCTGACGACACGCAGTGAACTTGTGAACACTGACGGGTTGGGTACGGAGCGAGGGAGACGAATCCTTCCATCGTACGAACCAGCAGAAGGGGGGATTTCCCTCTGGAACAACGAGACATCCCCTCCAAGAGACGAAGGAGCCGTTCAAGGAAGAGAAATCGCGACCGCCGAGGGATCGACCGGTGAAGAGCGACCCACCGAATGCGGCGGAGCGCCGCCGAGCAGCGAGCGTCATGCAATCGGGTGAAAGCATCCCCGGGGACGCCCGCGTGGATCGGTTCGCGTCGCGATACGGACGGCAGGAGGAGGAATCCGAGAAATCCCCGAAAGCCCTATAGAACGCGGAAGTTCCGAGGGCAACGACGAAAAGGAGAGGGAGGTAAATCGGTTCGAGGCAGGAACGGACGGAAGTTCGAGTCTTGCGATATCTCTCCGGAGAGGTAGCCGACGCGCCCCCGTGTAAGGGATCAAGGATGCAGAGCAGACTATCCAGGGTATAGTCCGCGTCTGGACGGGGGGTGTAATGGCAGGCGAGTCTGTGTGTGTGTGTGTGTATGTGCGCGAACACGGAGCTCAGATCGAGCCGATCTCCGACACACGGTATACTCACAGGTAGTTGACCGAAAACATAAACATACCGCGGCCTTGGAGATGGCAAGGCCGACAATTGCGGCATGAGGATTCGCAACTAGAGTCGGGCTTGTCCTCGTATTTCTCCGGGGGCTTGCGTGTGTGTGTAGTTGCTCGCACGTGTAGCTGTGCGAAAAGTACCGAGCACAACTACAACCCACAATGAGCCCCGAAAGGAAAACACGCCACAACCTTGCGCGAGGGGGAAGGAGAGCGAGAGACAGAGCCGGGCAGTATCGGTTCTGCCATAGCTGAGGCAGCTGCTCGTCCCCCGTGCGCGAAGACTTGGAGATAAAGAGAGAGAGAGAGAGAGAGAGAGAGAGAGAGAGAGAGAGAGAGAGAGAGAGAGAGAGAGAGAGAGAGAGAGAGAGAGAGAGAGAGAGAGAGAGAGAGAGAGAGAGAGAGAGAGAGAGAGAGAGAGAGAGAGAGAGAGAGAGAGAGAGAGAGAGAGAGAGAGAGAGAGAGTCGAAGTGAAGTGCACGAGGATCGCGGAGTGGGTGCAGTGTAGTGCACGAGAGTGAGAGAGAGACGCAGCACGGCTCCGAGAACCTCGTTCGCCGGTGGTTGGGGGAGAGGGAGAGAGAGCCACACTCGACCGAGACAGCGAAAGAGAGAGAGAGAGCAGCACGGCCGAGCTCACTCACGGGAGCGAGTGAGAGAGCATCGCGGCCGATACTCGCAGGAGCGAGAGAGAGAGAGAGGGAGAAAGGCGAGGCCCGTAGCAGCGAAGAAGGAGAGAGAGAGGGACACAGCGACACGCTGCAGCAGGCACCGCCGAGCGCGTTCAACTGCGCCTTCTCGCTGCAACTGAGGAGGTAAGTCCTGGCCAGGCGAGCGCGCGCTTCCCCCGCGGACGACGAGCGTCCAGGAAGCGGAGACGGGAGAGCGAGCGAGGCCGCCGACGCGCACGTGAGCGCCGATCGTGCGCGGTGATCGGCCGACGTGGCGTGAGCCGCTTTTGCACGTACGGGTGTGCGGCAGACCACACACGTACTTCGCGTGCGCGGGCACACCACCCGAATCGGCGCATACCTAGAGTACGCGCCGCGCGTGTAAATAGTGAACAGCCTCCAGAGGCAATAAAGATAATTCGTTGCTTTTACTTGTTCGCGTATTATTTCACGCATCCTACTTTCAATTCCCTATTCGGTGGCATGGTGAAGAATACCGCCGGCCTCTGCGGTCGCGAGTACGTAGTAGCGAAAAGGCGCGGCTGTTGCTGAAAGCAGCCGACGCCGAGCAACAGCACGGAGCTGACGGGCCGCTAATCACGAGTAAGTGCTCGCGCCTGTTAATTGCTGCGCCGTTCATCGGCAAGTCCGCGTTGAGATATAGCGCATGGAGGACAGCTTTTAGCCCGTTACAATATATATATATAAACAGATGTATAGGTACATGTGTAGACTCGTCCGCATAAGTCCCGATCCGTTTACGTAAGTTGTCCGCATAAGTATCGTTTCCATTAGACCCGTGTCTGCAGAAGTTACGCTTGACTAAAGAAATAATTCTCTCTCTATGTAGACACTAAAAAATGTCTGCACAAGTCTATGAAAGTCCGCATAAGTACCGTTCCCATTAAGGATGCGTCCACATAAGTTACCTTTGAGATAAATATATTTATATATATATATATATATATATATATGTATATATATATATATATATTTATATATATATATATAAATATTTATACACAAACACACACACACACACACACACACACACACATACACACACACACACACACACACACACACACACACACGTGCGCGCACGCACGCACGCACACACACACACGTGCGCGCACGCACGCACGCACACACACACACGCACACGCACACGCACACACACACACACACATAAATATGTATATGGAAGGTTGACTTTACTTGTCGACAGGATTAGATACTTTGTGATGGTTTCCTCTTTTACAGTGTTTTCAAGCAGTACATGGGCTAAACCAGCAATATGTCTTTCTATATGATTCCGCAACCAGGCTTCTTCTTCAGATTTGCAGTAAGATGCTTGTCTGCCACGGCTGAGTGATTGTTCATGGGACTGGATTCCAAGTCAGAAATGAATGCATATGTACTCCTGTTTAATGTCAATCCGAATTGATGGCTAGATAATTATCTATGCTCCTTTAACTACTCCATAGAGGCATATACAGGTGTGTATTCGCATGAATGGGCTTTTCAAATGTTTATCACTATTGATATGCGTGTATATATATATATACATTGCAGAAACTGGTACTTTTGAGGATCTATAGTTTTTCTCTCCAGAGTTCGTATATGCTTGACTAAAGAAATAACTCCCTCTCTGCGTTGAAGGTATTAATATAAATCCTCAAAAGTACCATTTCATACCGAAGGAATTTTGAGGATGTCCTCAAAAGTCCGAAAAATCCTCAAAGTATTGAATCCGTGCTGACATAGATCCTTAAAAGCTACATTTGATGTATTTATATATATATATTCACATCTGGGACGCATTTTGAGGATTATATAGGTCATATATACCGAATTTTGAGGATTTTGTAGGCATTTTGAGGAGTCTCCTCAAAAGTCCAAAGCACTCGAGAGGCATTTTGAGGATTTTTCAGCGGTTTCCACAATAGTGTGTTAATACATCGATTTCGGAAATTCCGTGATATTTTTCCGTAAAAGCGGGCGCCGCAGGCGTCGTGGTGTTAGTCAATAACCTTAGGGTCATTATTTCTTTAGTCACGCGCTTGTTTATTGGTTGTTTATAACAATGTTTATATTTGTGTCACCACTATTGTACAAATTCTTTATGAAATCCTCAAAATACCGTCCAATGATATATATATATATATATATATATATATATATATATATATATATATATATATATATATATATATATATATATATATATATAATTCGGGTGAACTGTACTTTTGAGGATCTAGAGTTTCTTCCGTCAGAGTCTACGATGCGTGACTAAAGAAATAAATCCCTCTCTGCGTGGAAGGTATTAATATCCGCCATTTTAAATCCTCAAAGGTCTAGTTTCGTATATATTACTTTTGGGGATCGTCCCCAAAAGTACGAAAAGTCCTCAAAAGTTCGGTTTGTTGCCGAATATAAGCCTCAAAAGTATGTTTTGCCAGATATATATAATATATACGGATTTCAGGAAGCTGATGGCCAGTACTACCAGGTGTTTAAATATTAGTCACTGACAACGGAAAGTTCTTCCGAATAGTTAATATTGACAAATTCTAACGTGAAGGCCCCCACAAAATAACGGAAAAATGTGATTATTTCCATGTGTTTTGAGAATGGGAGCAACCCTTCACAGCGCCCTCCCCCCACCCTCAAAATAATTTCATTATTTGAATAGTTTTCGTCTAATATCAAGTAATATCCTTTGTCGGTTTCAACCTTTTTTTCTAAAAAATTACAACCATTTTCAAATATTTTTAGAAGAATATCCTTTTAAATATATAAATAAATTATATCCTTACAGGATATAAATAAAATGTGATTAAAAGGATTCCAAGACAAAAAAATGAGGAAATAAAACAAAATAATGAAATTTATGATGAAATAAATCATTGCATAGATGGTAGATATTTAAGTCCAGTGGAAGCAGCATGGCGATTACAAGAATTTCCATTATGTGGAAGGAGTCACACAGTAATAAGATTAGCTGTTCATACAGAAAATCAACAGAGACTTATTTTTGATGAAAACAACGTCGAAAATGCATTAGATAATTGGAAGACTACTTTAACAGAATGGTTTGATTTAAATCAAAAAGATGATTTTGCTAAAAAAATAAAATATGTTAATTTACCACAATATTATATTAAAATAAATGTTGGATAAAACGAAAAAAAAAACACGAAAATATAAAGCAATTGGGAGATTAAATATGGTATCACCAAAAGATAGTGAACGATTTTTTATTAAATTAATTCTTAATCGAATGAAAGGAGCAACATCATTTAAAGATTTACGTACTTATGAAAACCAAACATATAATACGTACAGAGAAACAGCTATTGTTATGGGCTTAATAGAACATGAAACACAACTTTATAATATATTTGAAGAAGCTTGTCAAATAATGCTTCCTATACAATTACGAAAATTCTTTGCAACTTTTCTTTTATGTGAAAACATTGAAGGTCACATTATATGGGAAAAATATAAAAAGTTCTTTACAGAAGAACCCTCAACCATTAAACCTTGCGTCTTTAAAAAACTAATTCAATTCTCTCTTTTTCACTTATAGCGGATTCTCTTATCCTCAAATGACCTGTGTAAAGGATTTCTAGATGTTTTTTTATAACTTTGATTAGTTTCTCTTTTCAACATCCAGCAGTAGTCAGCCATCATATTAACAGCCCAAGTGCCTTGATATCTCCTCTCCATTTCTTTTAGGACTTGGTAAAACCGCTCACCTTGCTCTTCGCTGTAGTCACCTAAGTTCTCAGGAAAATATTGCAAATGTGAGTGCAAAAAATGTAATTTCACACTCATCAAACAACCTAAACGTTCGTAGTTATCGAATAAATCTGAAACAATTTGTTCATATTCCTGACTTTTCTGATTACCTAAAAAATTTTCAGCAATACTTTGAAGACTGAGCCATGTTAACTTTTCTGTTTCGTTCATTGTGTTGATGAAATTAGTATCTCGAAACATTCTTCGAATTTGAGGGCCGTCAAAAATTCCTGCTTTTATTTTAGCGTTACTGAGACCTGGAAAATGATCTGAGAAGTATTGGAAACATGCCCGTTCTTTATCTAATGCTTTAGTAAACTGCTTCATTAAACCAAGTTTAATGCGCAGTGGAGGAAGAAGGATTTTTAATGGATCGAGCAATGGTTCTTGAAGCACGTTGTAAGTACCTGGATTAAGCGCATTTCTTTTTGGCCCTTCTCTCTTCCTGTAATGATTTATGCGATCTCTGCTGTCCCATAAACATAGAAAGCATGGAAACTTTGTGAAACCTGACTGTTGCCCTAATATGATGGATATGATTTTCAAGTCTCCACAAACTTGCCACTTGTGTTCTTCATATTTTATTTTCTCTAGGACATACTTCATATTTTCATAACTTTCTTTTAGTTTCGTGGAATGAGCTATTGGGATGCTTGCGTATTTATTTCCATTATGCAGGAAAACTGCCTTTAGACTTTGCTCTGAAGAGTCTATGAAGAGTCGCCATTCACTGGACTTGTAAATATTAGGTTTTAATTCATTAATCAGACTCTTTACATCTGTGCAATAAACTAATGTTTTATCCTCACCTACAGTGAAATATTTTGTAAACTCTTGTTCCCGTTTTCTATAAACAGAAGATTTAGTTCCAGGTTCTACTAATTCCCGCCTTTTAAATTCCGCTGCCATGAATTCTGCAACATCTTTCGAGACGCCAGTATTTCGAATAAAATCGTTTAAATCTTTTTGGTTAAATGGTTTAGGATTCCATGGCTTAACAGAATGTGGAACATAC
Source organism: Torymus aiolomorphi (assembly GCA_036365515.1). Lineage (NCBI taxonomy): Eukaryota > Metazoa > Arthropoda > Insecta > Hymenoptera > Torymidae > Torymus > Torymus aiolomorphi. The sequence continues at coordinate 113,201,328 of CM070873.1, forward strand.
TCGTCTTCACTTTCATCCATTTCACTTTCACTAATTCCCATTGATTCGCTCTCACTGTCATCTTCATTTTTTCTTATGTCGTCTTCTTCAATATCTTTTTCCATAAAATCTTCTTCTACATTCATAAGTTCACCAGCATCACAAATAGTTTCCTCTCTTTCAATTTCGTTGGATGTATGAATATCTCATTCCATGATGGGTTTTATCATTGAAGAGACTTTAGCATATTTTATTTTAGATTTATTTTTTGAGTTGAAGCCACTTGTAATAGTTTTGCAAAAATAGCAGTCATCGCATGACTGTGGTTTCTGCCATATAGTTGGCGTGGTAAATTGTAACACTTTCTTTCCTGTGCTTTTCTTCCATCGATTCAACATCGTTAGACAAGTACAGCACATCACTTGAGGAACCCACCATGTATTTTCAACAGGTATCTGCATTTTGAAGCAGTCAAGAAAAATTTTTCTATTTAAATCCGTAATAGGTCTGCGGTACTTTGCTACCTCAACTTTACCACATATGTAGCAAAACCGATTTGGTTCTCCAAGGTAATCGTGGTTACTTGAGGGGTTTCTTGTGGCATTATACTCAACACTGGCCAAGTTATCCACCTGTGAAGGGCTGCGGTCGTATGATGACGACGACTGCGGGCCCGCTTGCTCACCCTGACCAGTCGCCGATACTGGGTTTCCGAAGCCCTGCATCGTAATAGATATATTACTTATATCTGCCATGACGGCGAAACGCCCTTTTCCAGGAACTTTGCCAGAATATACAAAAAATTTATACAAAAAACCGAAGTGAAAAAAAAAACCAGCAAAAATTTATCTGTTGCCCACCGTCGCCACGGGAAGGTGCCCTGGGTGCAGATAAAAGTGATATATATTCACGATGCAGTGCTTCAGAAACCCAGGGCGACTGGTCAGGGTGAGCAAGCGGGCCCGCAGCCGTCGTCATCATACCACCGCAGCTCTTCACAGGTGGACGACTTGTCTAACGACGTTGAATCGATGAAAAAAAAGCAATGGAAAGGAAGTTTTACAATTTACCACGCCAACTATATGGCAGAAACCACAGTCATGCGATGACTGCTATTTTTGCAAAACTATTACAAGCGGCTTTAACTCGAGAAATAAATCTAAAATAAAATAGGCTAAGTTCTCTTCAACAATAAAACCCATTACGAAATCAGATATTCATATATCCAATGGATTTGAAAGAGAGGAAACTATTTGTGATGCTGGTGAACTTATGAATATAGAAGAAGATTTTATGGAAGAAGATTTTATGAAAGAAGATATTGAAGAAGACGTCATAAGAAAAAATGAAGATGACAGTGAAAGTGAATTAATGGACATTAGTGAATGTGAAATGGATGAAAGTAAAGACAAGTATGTTCCATATACTGTTATGTTATGCAATCCTAAACCATTTAACCAAAAAGATTTAAATGACTTTTTTCGCAATACTGGCGTCTCGAAAGATGTTGCAGAATTCATGGCAGCGGAATTTAAAAGGCGGGAATTAGTAGAACCTGGAACTAAATCTTCTGTTTATAGAAAACGGGAACAAGAGTTTACAAAATATTTCACTGTAGATGAGGATAAAACATTAGTTTATTGCACAGATGTAAAGAGTCTGATTAATGAATTAAAACCTAATATTTACAAGTCCAGTGAATGGCGACTCTTCATAAACTCTCCAAAGCAAAGTCTAAAGGCAGTTTTGCTGTATAATGGAAATAAATACGCAAGCATCCCAATATCTCATTCCACGAAACTAAAAGAAAGTTATGAAAATATGAAGTATGTCCTAGAGAAAATAAATCATATCCATCATATTAGGACAACAGTAAGGTTTTACAAAGTTTCCGTGCTTTCTATGTTTATGGGACAGCGGAGATCGCATAAATCATTACAGGAAGAGAGAATGGCCAAAAAGAAATGCGCTTAATCCAGGTACTTACAACGTGCTTCAAGAACCATTGCTCGATCCATTAAAAATCCTTCTTCCTCCACTGCACATTAAACTTGGTATAATGAAGCAGTTTACTAAAGCATTAGATAAAGAAGGGGCATGTTACCAATACTTGTCAGATCATTTTCCAGATCTCAATAACGCTAAAATAAAAGCAGAAATTTTTGACGGCCCTCAAATTCGAGGAATGTTTCGAGATCCTAATTTCATCAACACAATGAGCGAAACAGAAAAGTTAGCATGGCTCAGTTTTCAAAGTATTGCCGAAAATTTTTTAGGTAATCAGAAAAGTCAGGAATATGAACAAATTGTTTCAGATTTATTCGATAACTACGAACGTTTAGGTTGTTTGATGAGTGTGAAATTACATTTTTTGCACTCACATTTGCAATATTTTCCTGAGAACTTAGGTGACTACAGCGAAGAGCAAGGTGAGCGATTTCACGAAGACCTTATAGAAATGGAGAGGAGATATCAAGGCACTTGAGGTATTAATATGATGGCTGACTACTGCAAGATGTTGGAAAGAGAAACTAACGCAGGTGATACAAAAAGATCCAGAAATCCTTTACACAGGTCATTTGAGGATAAAAGAACCCGCTATAAGCGAAAAAGAGAAAATTGAATTAGTTTTTTAAAGACGCAAGGTTTAATGGTTGAGGATTTAAGAGCTGAGGGTTTCAGTTTTCACTTTTTAAGGGTTTTAAGGGACAGTTAATGGTTTGAGGGTTGATGCTTTAAGGGTTCAGAGTTTAATGGTTCATCGTTCAAGGGTTTAAGGGTTCAGGGTTTAATGGTTGAGGGCTTAAGGGATCAGGATCTGAGGGTTTAAGAGTTCAGGGTTCAACGGTTAAGAGTTTAACAGATTGAGGATTAATGGGCTATGGGTTTAATGTTTAAGGATTCTAGAGTTGGGGATTAAAGGATTCAGGGTTAAAGGGTTCAGGATTAAAGGGTTTTAGCGTTGAGGGCTTCAAGGTTTAGGGTTTAAGAGTTATAAGTTCAAGGGTTCAGGGTTTAGGGGTTGAAAGGGTCAGAAGCTGAATTTTTCGAATTTTTCGACGTAGGGGTGGTTTTCCGTGATTGAAAAAAAAGTAGAGGGAATGTAGTAAATCGCGTTTCGAATTCGGATTCAGTGCCTCAAAGTATGTATAGCAGTAGATCTGCAGTCATTTTTAGGCAGTTTGTACTAATTTGCCCAATGTTAAAAGCGGAATATTCCGGATTTTTCGATTTAGGGGTGGTTTTCCACGATTTAAAAAGAACTGAGTGGTGATGGCACAAATCTGCCTTTGGATTCGGATTCAGCGCCTCAAAATGTGTATAGCTTTAGATATGCAGTAATTTTTAAGCAGTTTATAAAAATTTTCCCAACGTTAAAAGCGGAATATCCCGTATTTTTCGATTTAGGGTTTTTTACACAATTTAAAAAAACTGAGGGTTGATGGCGCAATTCTGGCTTCGGATTCGAATTCAGCGCGCCAAAATGCATAAGAGGGAGTATGTCAAGTCTCAGTAACAGACCACTTTTTTTTTTGTGTGCCTGTGTAATCGAAATATAGTTTTTAATTTTTAATTAAAATGGCAAATGTTCAATAATAACAGCCAAAGTTCAATAGCAAAAATCAGTTCTTATCAGTTCTTTTCAGTTCTAATCAGTAACAATCAATACTCAATAGTGATATCAAAAGTCAATAATCAATATTCAATGGTCAATATTCATTCAATTGTCAATAATCAATAGATATTAATAAACAGACAATAATCAATAACTCCTAATTATTTATTATTTATCAGTTCATTTCAGTTCACGTAAGTTCATTTCAGTTCACATCAGTTCACTTCAGTTTACATCAATTCATTTCAGTTCATATCAGTTCATTTCAGTTCATATAAATTCTTATCAGTTTTTATCATTTCATTTCGATTCTTATCAGTTCTTATCAATAACAGTCAATACTCAATAGTAATATCAAAAATAAATAATTAATAATTAATAATTAATAATTAATAATTAATAATTAATAATTAATAATTAATAATTAATAATTAATAATTAATAATTAATAATTAATAATTAATAATTAATAATTAATAATTAATAATTAATAATTAATATTTAATGGTCAATATTCAATAGCCAATAATCTATATTTAATGGTGAATATTCAATAAACAATAATCAATATTAAATAGACAATAATGAACAAACAATAATCAATAAACAATAGTGAAAAAACACTAATCAATAGACAATAAGTAATATAATCAATGATCAAAACACAATAATCAATAACTCGTTTTTCTTTAATCTTTAGAGAAGATTCAAGTATACACCTATTTAATAGATGTATACTTACTTGTACACCTGAAAAGCATAATTCACAGCATTAATATTTATTTATATTATGTTATTTTAGTATATAGTATATTCTTATATTATAAAAAATAAAGTTCCTTTCGTAACCATACGGCACTGCCACTTCCTCTCTCCTCCGCCTACTACACACACACACACGCACGCATGTACGCACGCACGCACGCACACACACACACATACACACACACCACCCTCAGCTGAAGGCACCTTACCTCCTAGAGAGCCAGGCTCCAACTGAGCCGCGGAGCGCTGCGGCCGGCCTTATATAGCCCCCGCAGGCTATGTAAGAATGCGCCTGCGCACCTCTCTCTCCCCCCCTCTCTCTTTCGCTCTCCCTCTCTCCCTCTCTCCATCTCTCTTCCTCCTTCCCCCCCACGCCCCTTATACTTGAATCGAATCAATTATTATATTCTTATAGCAGGAAAACAACTCTACCACCCGCATACACATCAAATATGATAGATGTTCAAAGCTTACAGAATAGATATATTGGATCTCTATGTTTAGCTGTCAACGTGTCCCTCTTATCCTTGGCGTCCAGCAGATAAAATTTGTGTGCAGTGACTGAGGTCCTCGAAAAAGTGGAAAAATATAAAGTCCAAGTACAAGGTGCAATAATAGTTAAAATTTGTGTTAAAACTTATGAATTTATAACTGCGAGTTTGAGTTATTAATGTATATCTATACATGTGTGGATATCTTGACTATAATTTTGAGGAGTACCGATCACTTCTGATTCTCACTACGTACTGACTTCCTACGACGACCGAAACCACGTCGTCTCGCACTTTCGACCGCCCGGGCGGTTTCCCCTCTCTCCCTTTCTCTAGTGATCTTTTGACAGCCCTTGCACTTTTCGCGCCTCACGCCACTACCCAACGCGCGATGCAGGTATGCTACGCAACGGATTCCTACACAAGTTGAATGAACGGAGCATGTTTCAACATTATGATGTCGAAATATGCCCCACTAATATACGTTTTTAAAAAATTGAATTGCGGAACTTTCGTGAACATATTTTAATAGATTTCAATTCAACTTGAATAAAAATCCGTCACGTAACAACATTATTAGACAATATCTCTCAAACCGTTAAAGATAAAATTATTTTAATAACTACAGATATTAAATATAGCAGTAAGAAAACTAAGAGAAATAAGAAATTCTATATTTTTATGTTTCATTGCAATCGGCAGCCTTTGTTTATTTCTGCATTAATAATATAAAGATTTAATAACCAAGCTCAACAATATAACTGTTTAAATAACCACCTGCACTTTTGCAACTAACTTTTCCAAACGGATTATCACCAACCAATAATAAATAATTATTATAATAAATACTATATTATGTAAAGTAACAAGTTATGTTAACCACTAGCTTACTAGCTTAATTTTTATAACCGACTATTTTTTTTTTATAAACTTATCGAATACAATTTCATTGTAATTTAGATTTTTAAGTATTAATAACTTTTATATTGCGAATAACTATCGTTAAAATAATCATAGCGCTTTCGTTCAAATTTGTAATAGTTTGCTTCGCAATTATCTAATAAAAGAGGTAATTTCACATTTGTAAAACATTCAGGATTGTTAATAATAAGAAAATGCTGAGACAAAGAGAGTGTTCATCTGTACAATCTATCGCATGCACGAGGCATGCATAAAAATAGATTTTCTCAAGTCTCTCCGCGTGGTGACGAATTTTCAAGCATCTTTTGGGACTCAACATACTATAGCACTAGAATATTATTTTAGAATAACGCTAAATATCTCAGTAACTATAAGTAGGAAAAATAATTTTTGTTTAAGATAAAAGTTGTATTATGTTAAGTAAAAACTAGGAGATAATAAAAACCGTTATTATAATATGTTTTATAGTAATAATAATCCATTTGTTTACTTCTACTAGATTAATTAACTTGACTTTAAGTTTAAATAATAAACTGTTTGGAATTTGAATAATACATTATAATTCGTACGTTTCTTAATAATAATTAACTATTATGACTATTTATAAGAAATTCTCATTTGTTAATGCAAATTTTATGAACTGTACACATTAGATAAAATATTTTACTAGACAATAGTTGTATTTTAACATATTGTTATTTACGCAAATTAATTAAATTTCAAATATTTTAAATAAATAATAGAAAATCTAAGGAAAATGTATTAACTTAATAAGATAACTTAATAATATGATTGATATATTAGCTAGAATGAATAGTCTAATGTTTTTATAAAGTTGCATAAGAAATTTCATCATTAAATTTATAATTAAGTTTAACAAATTTGTAATGCGTTTAATTCCTGCTGTAATAGACCGATAACTTCCGTTTAAATTCGTATTTTCATCTTAAAACAAAATGTAATAGCATAACATATTTTATAATTTATAAGCTGCCAACATTATATAATTTTTAACAAGTAACAGAAAATCGTTCATTTTTGACTCGAAAGAAAGAGAAGGATATATCTTTTGTCTCTCTCATCTCTCTTTCTCTGTCGCACATATAACGTTCTCCCTCACTCCTCAAGAAAGATACGAGCCGCCGGAAAATACCCTAGAGAAGGGATGAGCGACCGCTCTCTGCCGCTCCCTGTGTTAAAACATAGGATTTTCCCCACTTACATAAAAATCGACGTTTGGAAGGGATGCCGCCCCGCACCATTGGACACCGTTTTCTCATACCACTGGCCTCAATTAACACTACAGGATATATGACTATCAACCGCCGTTACACTTGGCAACCAACGATTCGTTAACGCATGATGACGCAACTACCCGATTCGACACCGCAGTTTTTCCAGCCAAAGAAGAGGAGGAACAACACATTTAAATACGCCGAGCGCAGACTGATCGCCAGTCAGTCAGATCAACAAAAGCCTCACAAGCTTTGCCGACTACTCAGCAGATCGACACAAGCCTCACAAGTTTTAGATTCTGTACAAAATTCAAATTTTAATAAATATTCAAGCATTACCAAATTCAATTTCTCTAAAAACAAAATATTTTTTTTACAAAAATTCAATTTCCAAAATTTTTATCAAATTCCAAATTTCAATAATTCATACTAAATTCAAAGGAAAGTATATAAGTTCTCAACTACCACAACTCAAAGCTTTACGAACCCAGACTACTGGTATTTTGAGAAATCATATACTTATTAATAACTCACTTCGTTCAGTGTGTCTTTACGAGTCACCATACACTTGAATTTGATTAGTATTATTGTACAAATTCCAAATTTTAAAGAAAAATACATTATCTCTTGAGGAAAAATAAAGAATTCAAAGGTAATTAAACAATTTTTTTTTTCCTAAATTGCACTTCTCCAATACCCGCAGCTTCATCAGCTTTACGAGTTAAGACTAGTGGAGTTTTTGAGAAGCTAAAAATATTACTTCGTAACTCACTTTGTTCAGTGTGTCTTTACGAGTCATCATACACTTGAGTTCGAACAATATTGCAAGTTTTACTATTTTTCAAATAAAATTAAAAACAAATTTCAAACAAAAATTGCAAATCTATTTTTCAAATTTTATACTACATTTCAAATGTATTGAATTCAAGGGAAATACATAATTTCTCAATTACCATAGTTCAAAGCTTTACGAGCCCAGACTACTGGTATTTTGAGTAGTAATATACTTATTCATAACTCACTTCGTTCAGTGTGGCTTTACGAGTCACCGTACACTTGAGTTTGATTAGTATTATTGTATATTTCCAGTTTTAAAGAAAAACATATTACTACTAGAAAGAAATAAAAATTTCAAAAAAAAAAAATAGTTAACGGTTTTTTTGTTGCATTTCTCAAATATCCGTAGCTTCAGCTTTACGAGTTGAGTCTAGTGGAGTTTTTGGGAAATTAAAAATATTATTTCGTAATCCACTTCGTTCACTGTGACTTTACGAGTCACCGTACACTTGAGTTCGAACAATATTGCAAGTTTTACTATTTTTCAAATAAAATTAAAAACAAATTTCAAACAAAAATTTCAAATCTATTTTTCAAATTTTATACTACATTTCAAATGTATTGAATTCAAGGGAAATACATAATTTCTCAATTACCACAGTTCAAAGCTTTACGAGCCCAGACTACTGGTATTTTGAGTAGTAATATACTTATTCATAACTCACTTCGTTCAGTGTGGCTTTACGAGTCACCGTAAACTTGAGTTTGATTAGTATTATTGTATATTTCCAGTTTTAAAGAAAAACATATTACTACTAGAAAGAAATAAAAATTTCAAAAAAAAAAAAATAATTAACGGTTTTTTTGTTGCATTTCTCAAATATCCGTAGCTTCAGCTTTACGAGTTGAGTCTAGTGGAGTTTTTGGGAAATTAAAAATATTATTTCGTAATCCACTTCGTTCACTGTGACTTTACGAGTCACCGTACACTTGAATTCGAACAATATTGCAAATTTTACTATTTTAAAAATACCTTATTCAAATTAAAAGAAATAAAAGTTTGAGAAAACAAAGAAGCAATTAAAACAAAAATTTAGACAGTAAATTCAATTGCGAGCTCTGCTCTTCATAGGGAAGGGCGAATCTGAGAATAACCTGAGAGCGGAACAAATTATAGAAATCTCTAACCCCAGGTATCCAAATAAAATCGTAACCTTACTCCTTGTCCATATGGGGATACGTGCGGCCAAACAATCTTTACGAGACGTTCGTGCTATCCACCGTTGGTCCTTGTAGAAACCAAATTGTAAATCCAAAAAAAAATTAGTCAAACTCAGATTTCAGCGTTAACAGTGAATTTTACATTACACTCCTTACCTCAGCTCGTTCAAGGTTTACTAGCTAGCGCAGCTGAGGTCTAAAAGAGCATAACTCTTAATTGAGTTAAACATCCCAGTCATGTCGTGTCTTAGGACGTGACACACGCGGGGCGATCGCGCGAGTTTCGTTTACGCGTGGGGTTTCTCATAGACGGATATCTACCGCCAATCGGAGGAGGTGAGCCTGCCTCAACAGACAAAGGAATTGTTTCTGAATACCAAGGCTGTTACGTGCATGGCTGTCCGCGCTGTTTCAGCGATAATCGTACTGTGAGAAAAAATAAATATGGCCAAACATACGCACAGGCGTACGAGGGCACGGTGGAAAAAGTCGCGGCAATGAGGCGGTTCGGATACGACGTGCGTGAGATGTGGGAATGCGATTTTGGCGCGCGTGAAAAGTCAGCAACCGGAAATTACGCAATATTTAGCGGCTCATTCGGTCATGCGCAAAATATCCTTAAACCCGCGTGACGCTTTTTTCGGTGGCTGCACGGAAAATATCGTCACTTCTCGGTGTACCGCGCCGGGCGAAGAGATCGAATATACCGATATTTGCTCTCTTTACCCATATATCTGCAAGAGGGAACGTTATCCCATTGGACACCCGCGCATTTACATCGGCGGAGAATGCACGGAGTTGACTGGCGGTCGAAACAATGATCTCTTGCGCGTGGAACGGCTGATAAAGTGCAAGGTTTTACCACCTCGTAGGTTGATGCTGCCTGTGTTACCCATAAAAATACACTCTCGGTTGATTTTCGGACTCTGTCGCTCGTGCTGCGAGGAATTGCGAGAGGGCGACTGTAATCACGACCAAGCCGCTGAGCGTGAATTTACAGGCACATGGGTTGTCTGCGAGTTACAGAAGGCGATCGACTAGGCTACTGCGTCACAGAAATATTTGTTATTTGGGAGTACGAGACCACGCAATTCGATCCTGTCACGGGTGCGGGTGGGCTGTTGTTCCATATGTCAATACCTTTCTCCGATTGAAGCAGCAGGCAAGCGGTTGGCCTGCTTGGTGTACAGATGAAGAGAGTAGAAAACGGTATGTCGACGAGTACGAGCGCGACGAGGGGATAAGGTTAGACTCGGAAAAAATAGAAAAAAATCCAGGGTTGCATTCTGTCGTGAAATTATGTTTGAATTCGCTGTGGGGAAAATTCGGTCAGCGCTCAAATATGAAACAAGCGGCTATTATAAAAACGCGTGAGGGACTATTAAAACTTCTTACAGCGGCGGAAAAAGAAGTATTCGATGTTCTTATGGTCAATGAGAACCTTTTATACACGAATTGGCGCTTTCGCGAAGATGCCGTCGATGTTTCGGGTAATACAAATGTGGCAATAGCTGCGTATACAACCGCGCAGGCGCGTCTCAAGTTGTATTCTTATATTGAAAAACTCACCGCAGCGCGTGTTCTATGCATGGACACGGACGCGTGTATTTTCACATGTAAGAAAGACGACCCTACTGAGTATACTACGTCTTTGGGTACTTTACTCGGCAACATGACAGACGAGCTAAAGGCCTACGGCGAGGGTACCTATATTAAAAAGTTTCTCCCAGCGGGTCCAAAATTTTATAGCTTCCGAGCTGTCGTACCTTCTACCGGGGAAACTGTCGAGTGCTGTAAGATTAAGGGTATTAGCCTCAATAGCGCCAATTCGTGTATAATAAATTTCGAGAGCATCGCGCGTTTGATCGCAGCGTATTTTGAAAACGAAAGAGAACCTATCGTTTTGAAATATAAACAGATCAGACGCACTCGCACGCACGGAGTCATCACTCGCGACGAAAAAAAGTCGTGTTCCGTAGTACTTAAGAAGCGTATATACTTTCGCGATGCAGTATCACTACCATTTGGTTATAAGAGCGACGCATAGTATGTATATTTTATAAAAACGTGAAACTGCGTGTATTTATGTAAAAAAAAATTGTCCTTTTTAATAAAAATTATTTACCTGTCAAAATTATTTCTACCTATATCCATCACTTTCCTCGCATTAGTATGCTGAAAAAAAAGCATGCTGTGATAATAGCCCGTTATATTTTCTTAACAAAGTAATATACAGAATGCTTTATAGCGTTTTCATGTTAAATATACTAAGAAGGTATTGTAATGACAAAGCCGCGTCATCTTTCATAGTTAACTATATCGCTGGCTAGTGCATGCTAGTCGTCGCGGTAGTCCTGCTCATTCTCGCGGCGGGAACAGACTAGTCAATGTGCGCGCGCGCTTGAATCAGCTAGTCATCGCAGATCAGCCCATCCCCCCGCACGACCAGCTTGTCGTCGCGTCGGTTCAGCTCATCACCGCGGTAAAGATGCTAGTCCCCACGCGCGCTGCCGCACACTGGGGCCGAAAGGTTCAAAACCACCTTGAGGTCATAATTCTCAACCGAATTTGAAAATTTAAAAACAGGATCTTTTGCGACAAAATACCAAAGACCGCTACGAAGCCTAATTTTGATAATATGAACCTATAAACCTAATTTATAACCTATAACCCCAAAATTTACACTTGTGATTCCCAAAAATGCTATAAAATTTCAATTTATAAGTCCTTGACACATGCTCTCTTAACCTTGATTCATAAAATTGGTCTACAGATAAAGTCTTGGGCCATTCTGTCAGAAATAGTGTATATTTTTAGGATATACATTGTATATGGTTTAAATAACATTTTTCTCTTTTTTATAGCTGATTTTGGCCTCAGAAGCCACTAGGTGTAAGACCCCCTTAAGACTTATGAGGTTAGGGCTTATAGGTTTAAAGTTTATGAGTGCATGGCTTACTGGATCAAAGGTAAAGAGTTCACGAGTAAAGGGCTTACAAATTAAAGGTTTATCGTATTTTTGGAACTTGCAGGTCAGAAATTGAATTGATTGGTTCATGTGATAGGATTATATGACTCCTTAGATTTAAAGGTTAATTTTTTGGAAAATCAGGCTTCGTAGGGCTCTTCGATATTTGATAGCGAATGTTCCTAAGCAAAAATTTTGAGATTCCGTTGAGAATTATGACCTCTAGGTGGTTTTGAACCAAAAAATCCGTATGGCCCCAGTGTGCGCCGCCGCGGCCGCCGCCGCCGCACAGTGGGCAAAGCCGACTTTTTCTTTTTCAAAATCGTATAACTTGCGATAGAAATATCCATACTCAATGAATCTTGCTGGAGCTTCCAGATTAAGAATTGCCGAATATAGGAAAACTATAGGGAAAATGATATTATAACATTACAACCTCGAAAACACGGTATTCAAGTGTCAATTTTCTAAAAAAAACTTCTTTAGTTGATTGGAGTATACGACTTAACACTATATATAAAATGTTTAAAGTCATTTTCCATAGATTACGGAGCGCTGAATTAGATAACACAATTAATATTAATTAAAACCCTAACCTAAAATAATAGTGATGAGCTAAAGATTAATAATTACATTTTTTTCATACTTAATTGTTTGTAATCTATCAGTGTACAAAATGAAGGCTAATAAATGATATTTAAAATTCCAAATGAACCATATAACCTCCTAACCTCAATTTAGATATGTTATGATTACATGAATTATAATTATATCCGTCCATAGTCCTAATAAAAGGAGATTTAAGAAGATTTACTTTGCTTTTCTATTCTCTTTTACACATTATGTATTACAGAATTTAAATGCGCAAGTTTTGTTCGTTAAGAACATAACCTGAAAAACAGATCCCGATTTACATTCAGTCAGCTAACCAAGAATCACTGATTTCTCCTTATAAAGTAAATGATTTAAGTAATTTTTCATAGATTATGCACAACTGCAACAGATAACACAATTTATATTCATTAAAAACATAACCTAAAGTATCAGTGATGCGCTAATGATGAATGGGTACAGTTTTGTTTACCTATTTCATGGTTTATAATGCTCAAGTGTGCTAAAAGGTATTGCCATACCAATAAATAATGTTTAAAAACTGAAATGAACTAGAAAAAACTTCTAACCTCAATGTATGTAGGTTATGATAATATGAATTATAATTGTTTATCCCATACTCTTAATTAGAGTTAAGTTACTTTACTTTTCTATTCTCTTTTACACATTATGTATTACTGAATTTAGATCCACAAGTTTTGTTGGTTAAGAACATAACCTGAAAAACAGATCCAGATTTACATTCAGTCAGCTAACCAAGAATCACTAATTTCTCCTTATAAAGTAAATGATTTAGGTCATTTTTCATAGATTATGAACAACTGAATCAGATAACACAATTTATATTGATTAAAAACATAACCTAAAATATTAGTGATGCGCTAATGATAAAGGAGTACAGTTTTGTTTACCTATTTCATGGTTTATAATGCTCAAGTGTGCTAAAAGGTATTGGCATACCAATAAATAATGTTTAAAAAATGAAATGAACTAGAAAAAACTTCTAACCTCAATGTAGGTAGGTTATGATAATATGAATTATAATTGATTACCCCATACTCTTAATTAGAGTAAATTTACTTTACTTTTCCATTCTCTTTTAGACATTATGTATTACTGAATTTAGATGGGCAAGTTTTGTTGGTTAAGAACATAACCTGAATGACAGATCCCGATTTATATTCAGTCAGCTAACCGTGAATCATTGATTTCTCCTTATAAAGTTAATGATTTAAGTAATTTTGCATAAATTATGGACAACTGAATCAGATATCACAATTTATATTGATTAAACACATAACCTAAAATATTAGTGATGTGCTAATCATAAAGGAGTACAGTTTTTTTTACCTATTTCATCATTTATAATGCTCAAGTGTGCTAAAAAGTATTGGCATACCAATAAATAATGTTTTAAAAATGAATAGAGCCAAAAAAATCTTATAACCACAATTGTGTTATCTCATTTAGCTGTCCATAATCTATGAAAAATGGCGTTCAACATTTACAATACAGGGATAAATCTAAGATTTTTTATTAGCTAATCCAATATAAGTCGGGATCTGTTATTCAGGTTATGTTTTTAACCAACAAAACTTGCGCATCTAAATACAGTGACATATAACGTGCGAAAGAAAATTGAAAAGTAAAGTAAATTTAATTAAGAGTATGGGGTAAAGCAATTGTAATTCATATTATTATTACCTACCTACATTAAGGTTCGAAGGTTTTTTTGGTTCATTTTATATTTTAAACATTATTAATTCGTATATCAATACATTTTAGTACACTTGAACATTATAAACCTTTGAATATGTGAAAATAATACAGCTGCCCATAAATATGGAAATAGACTTTAAACATTTACTATATAGCAATAAGTCTATGATTTTCGGTTAGCCTACGAAGTATAAATAGGGATGTATTATTCAGGTTATGGCCTTAACTAAAAAAACTTGCGGTTGACAGTATTAATTGTAATTCATATTATCATATTACCTACCTACATTGAGGTTACAAGTTTTTTTTGTCAGTTGATATTTTAAACATTATTTATTGGTATGCCAATACCTCTTAGCACACTTGAGCATTCTAAACCATGAAATATGTAAAGATAACTGTACTAATTCATCATTAGCGCATCACTAATACTTTAGGTTATGTTTTTAATTAATATAAATTGTGTTTTATGATTCAATTGTCCATAATCTATGAAAAATCACTTAAATCATTTACTTTATAAGGAGAAATCAGTGATTCTTTGTTAGCTGACTGAATGTAAATCGGGATTTGATATTCAGGTTATGTTCTTAACCAACAAAACTTGCGCATCTAAATTCAGTAATACATAATGTAAAAGAGAATGGAAAAGTAAAGTAAATTTACTCTAATTAAGAGTATGGGGTAAGCTATTATAATTCATATTATCATAACCTACCTACATTGAGGTTAGAAGTTTTTTCTGGTTCATTTTTATTTTTTAAACATTATTTATTGGTATGCCAATACTTTTTAGCACACTTGAGCATTATAAACCATGAAATAGGTAAACAAAACTGTACTCCTTTATAATTAGCGCATCACTAATATTTTAGGTTATCTGTTTAATCAATATAAATTGTGTTATCTGATTCAGTTGTCCATAATCTATGAAAAATTAATTAAATCATGTACTTTATAAGGAGAAATCAATATTCTTGGTTAGCTGACCGGATGTAAATCGGGATCTGTTATGCAGGTTATGTTCTTAACCAACAAAACTTGCGCATCTAAATTCAGTAATACATAATGTTTAAAAGAAAATGGAAAAGTAAAGTGAATTTACTCTAATTAAGAGTATGGGGTAAGCAATTATAATTCATATTATCATGTTGTTAAAAATATTACTTATTCGACTGCAATTTACTATCAACTGATAAGAATTTTTCCATCGGTCTTACAGTCTTACAAATTAAATTAAAATAATTAGTATTTATGGCAGTCAGATTACCCTTGTTTATAATCACCCCCGCAGAATCTGAAATAAAAATTTAATTAAAACCTGGAAAAAAACCTGGAAAAAAAAAAACTTTGTTAGCAAAGGACGATCTGACTGCCCACCACCACCACATTGTCCAACGTTTCGAATCCGCTCCGGCTCCTCCTCAGGACTGAAATGAAACCCGCGATACACCTCCTTATATACCCCCATACCCCCTTCTTTTCTCTTACCCCCACCACCATCCACATTCCCCTCTCCAACTTTCCATTCTCACTTAAATTAATAAAGAATGATAAATGTTATCTAATTTACTTGACTCTATCATTAAATTTACATTATTCCGATTTCTTAGAATGTGAATACTTTCAAGGCTTTCCCTCTTATATTTATTCTTAATCCCCTGTTCCAAAATATCCACACTCCCAAATTTGAAAGAATGCAAACTATTTAAACAATGTTTTTTCAAACCCGATGTACAACTTGAACTGCGTAAACTATATTGATGTTCATATATTCTCTTTTTCCAATATCTACCCGTTTGACCAATATAACAACCATTACAATCCCTACAATTAATTTTATAAACTACTCCCAATTTTAAACATGTATCATCCTTGTCTTTACAATTACTAAATAACCTTTCTAAATTATTATTGTTTCTAAAGAAAACTTGAATATTATGTTTACTAATAAAAACCCTTCTAATACTTTCCAACAAACCTCTAACTTATGGTAAACTAAAATATGCATTCTTTCCATTTCTATTCCTTGTTTGATTATCTACCCGCTGCTTCAATCCACCATTATAAATTTCCCACACTCTCTCATCAATCATTTTATCAATAAATTTTACCGGATAACTATTCTTAATAAATGTTTCTCTAACTAAATTTAAACTCTTTTTTAATAGTTTTGAATTTTTAATCGGACTTCAACGAGCAAATCTCTTATGCGTTAGTCGAATGTCTATTCTCAAATCGAGAAAGGTAGCTTTTGTTTAAGCTTCCTCCTCTCTCGATAAGAATTTTTTGACAAAGGGCGACACACATAAGAGAAATTTTTTTTTTTAAAATGAATAACTATTAATTTCGGAATAAAATATAATATCGGGGAGTTTCGTCCTTGTCGTACTTGGTGGACTCGTCAGGAAGACCCAAGTAGACATATCTTCGACTCCAAAATAATGAAATTACTGTGAATTCTTATAGTGTGTAAGTTGTAATTTTTATGTGGATTTGAAAAATTGGTTGCCATCTAGTTTTAAACGGTTGGAACTAAGATTATACAAGGAAAGGCTTTTTAGTGTCCGAATGCCATTTGATTCTAAATATGTTGTAAGCGCTCGTGGTGCTATCTTAATAGTTTTGAATTTTTAATCGGACTTCAACGAGCAAATCTCTTATGCGTTAGTCGAATGTCTATTCTCAAATCTTATTGAGAGAGGAGGAAGCTTAAACAAAAGATACCTTTCTCGATTTGAGAATAGACATTCGACTAACGCATAAGAGATTTGCTCGTTGAAGTCCGATTAAAAATTGAAAACTATTAAGATAGCACCACGAGCGTTTAAAACATATTTAGAATCAAATGGCATTCGGACATTAAAATGCCTTTCCTTGTATAATCCTAGTTCCAACCTTTAACACTAGATGGCAACCAATTTTTCAAATCCACATATAAAATTACAACTTACACACTATAAGAATTCACAGTAATTTCATTATTTTGCAGTCGAAGATATGTCTACTTGGGTCTTCCTGACGAGTCCACCAAGTACGACAAGGACGAAACTCCCCGATATTATATTTTATTCCGAAATTAATAGTTATTCATTTAAAAAAAAATTTTTCTCTTATGTGTGTCGCCGTTTGTCAAAAAATTCTTATCGAGAGAGGAGGAAGCTTAAACAAAAGCTACCTTTCTCGATTTGAGAATAGACATTCGACTAACGCATAAGAGATTTGCTCGTTGAAGTCCGATTAAAAATTCAAAACTATTAAGATAGCACCACGAGCGCTTACAACATATTTAAATTCTTTTCCCTAAAATCTTTATGTGACAATTTAATCGCTCTGTCAATGACACCTTTGATCACACCTGTTTTGTTTCCGAATTGGTGGTGAGAATCAAAATTTAAAAATCTACCTCACCATGTAGGTTTTCTATACCAATCTAATTTCACTCTATTATTATTAACTCTAATGACTCTAATATCTAAAAAAACTCAATTGATTATTAAATTTTCACATAAAGATTTTAGGAAAAAGAACTTAATTTAGTTAGAGAAACATTTATTAAGAATAGTTATCCGGTAAAATTTATTGATAGAATGATTGATGAGAGAGTGTGGGAAATTTAAAATGGTGGATTGAAGCAGCGGGTAGATAATCAAACAAGGAATAGAAATGGAAAGAACGCATATTTTAGTTTACCATATATTAGAGGTTTGTCGGAAAGGATTAGAAGGGTTTTTAGTAAACATAATATTCAAGTTTTCTTTAGAAACGATAATAATTTAGAAAGGTTATTTAGTAATTGTAAAGACAAGGATGATAAATGTTTAAAATTGGGAGTAGTTTATAAAATTAATTGTAGGGATTGTAATGGTTGTTATATTGGTCAAACGGGTAGATATTGGAAAAAGAGAATATATGAACATCAATATAGTTTACGCAGTTCAAGTTGTACATCGGGTTTGAAAAAACATTGTTTAAATAGTTTGCATTCTTTCAAATTTGGGAGTGTGGATATTTTGGAACAGGGGATTAAGAATAAATATAAGAGGGAAAGCCTTGAAAGTATTCACATTCTAAGAAATCGGAATAATGTAAATTTAATGATAGAGTCAAGTAAATTAGATAACATTTATCATTCTTTATTAATTTAAGTGAGAATGGAAAGTTGGAGAGGGAATGTGGATGGTGGTGGGGGTAAGAGAAAAGAAGGGGTATGGGGGTATATAAGGAGGGGTATCGCGGGTTTCATTTCAGTCCTGAGGAGGAGCCGGAGCGGATTCGAAACGTTGGACAATGTGGTGGTGGTGGGCAGTCAGATCGTCCTTTGCTAACAAAGTTTTTTTTTTTCCAGGTTTTTTTCCAGGTTTTAATTAAATTTTTATTTCAGATTCTGCGGGGGTGATTATAAACAAGGGTAATCTGACTGCCATAAATACTAATTATTTTAATTTAATTTGTAAGACTGTAAGACCGATGGAAAAATTCTTATCAGTTGATATTATCGTATTACCTACCTACATTGAGGTTAGAAGTTTTTTTTGGTCAGTTCATATTTTAAACATTATTTATTGGTATGCCAATACCTCTTAGCACACTTGAGCATTATAAACTATTGAATATGTGAAGATAACTGACTCATTCATCATTAGCGCATCACTGATACTTTAGGTTATGTTTTTAATGAATATAAATTGTGTTTTATGATTCAATTGTCCATAATCTATGAAAAATCACTTAAATCATTTACTTTATAAGGAGAAACTAGTGATTCTTGGTTAGCTGACTGAATGTAAATCGGGATCTGATATTCAGGTTATGTTCTTAACCAACAAAACTTGCATACCTAAATACAGTAATACATAATGTGTAAAAGAGAATAGAAAAGTAAAGTAACTTAACTCTATCTAAGAGTATGGGGTAAGCAATTATAATTCATATTATCATAACCTACCTACATTGAGGTTAGAAGTTTTTTCTGGTTCATTTCATTTTTTAAACATTATTTATTGGTATGCCAATACCTTTTAGCACACTTGAGCATTATAAACCATGAAATATGTAAAGAAAAATGTACTCACTTATCATTAGCGCATCACTAATATTTTAGGTTATGTTTTTAATCAATATAAATTGTGTTATCTGATTCAGTTGTCCATAATCTATGAAAAATGACCTAAATCATTTACTTTATAAGGAGAAATTAGTAATTCTTGGTTAGCTGACTGAATGTAAATCTGGATCTGTTTTTCAGGTTATGTTCTTAACCAACAAAACTTGTGCATCTAAATTCTGTAATACATAATGTGTAAAAGAGTGTGACGTCCTGATTTTATTTAAAGAAATTAAATAAAACGTTATTCACGGCCTTCCTCGTAATGCCGAGCGGTTTGCATTCGAGGAATTTAAAAGTTATTAGAAGCGCGGCTTGAGAAGGTAACGGATTATTTCCGACAGACTCGAGAATCTTTGCCGGAAGTATTAATAGTAGTTTTGCGTCTTACCTTGACTGTTTTGATGCAGGTTATTGTTGTATTTTATATTAAATGAAATATAATTCCACTGGTTAATAATTGGCACTTTTATTAATGTATATTATTACACGGTTTAAAGTTGACCTTTTGTTATTTATTACAATTTAGAGGAAAAATTGTGTAACTTAACTTAGAACTTAATGTTACTCACGAGAGCACGTCTGTACTTGTCGGAGGCAAAACTAACTATGACTAAGTTTTCCTTTTGGGAAATTCGGCGGAGGTACGTTGCCTTTGAGAAGCAAATAGACTTAGGGTCTTTCTGATTGGTTGGGCTTCGGTGCAGGTGGCTCTATAAGTTTACAGTAGAAGAACGCGTATAATAAGAAGCGAAACTCTATGTGTATATGATTTATAGCCGAAGAATAGTCAACAGAAAATAGATATGTCAGGTGGACTACGTTATGTTAATCACGTGAGTAAGATACAATTGTCGCGTATCGCGGACAACGTCTTTACCTCTTGCGATGTTATATAGGCACTCGAGTAGAATTGAGTTGCCGGTCTGCACTTGTTGGTAACGAAGGAACTCGTGTGACACTGTGTAGCGAGTAGCTAACTTATTATAGTAAACTATGGTAGAGTTGAGTCGCAAATCGCGGGCTTCTAGTTCTACGCACTTAGGCTTGTTTGTAACGAAGATCTTTCTGCACTGCGGATTGTCGCTTTTATATATGAATTTTTGGTGATTTCTTTATTTACTATTTAAAAGAGAGTATTGGAAATACCCGAATATGCCTGTATTTAAATTAGGCACGTGTCTCTTTTAGATAGTACTGGGCTAATAGTATTAATATTCTGTTAATTGAGTCATCAGCCGTCGATCGGATGATGTATCAATTAACAGATAACTGCGCAATGTTTATTCAGGTGTGTCTTTTGAACTGCTGCGAGTTCAGGATAAAAATTTGCCATAGAATGAAATATAACTTTAAAAGGAAAAATAAAAAAAAATTGCATTATTTTTAGCGGGTCGTTACAAGAGAAAAGAAAAGTAAAGTAAATCTTCTTAAATCTCCTTTTATTAAGACTATGGACGGAAATAATTATAATTCATGTAATCATAACATATCTAGATTGAGGTTAGAAGGTTATATGGTTGATATTGAATTTTAAATATTATTTATTAGCATTCATTTTATACACTTATAGATTACAAAAAATTAAGTTTGAAAAAAATGTAATTATTAATCATTAGCTCATCACTATTATTTTAGCTTAGGTTTTTAATTAAATTAATTGTGTTATCTAATTCAGCGCTTCGTAATCTATGAAAAATGACTTTAAACATTTGATATATAGTGTGAATTCGTATACTCCAATCAACTAAAGAAGTTTTTTTAGAAAATTGACACTTTAACACCGTATTTTCGAGGTTATAATGTTATAATATCATTTTCCCTATAGTTTTTCTATATTCGGCAATTCTTAATCTTGAAGCTCCAGCGAGATTCATTGAGTAAGGATATTCCTATCGCAAGTTATACGATTTTGAAAAAGAAAAAGTCGGTTTTGCCCACTGTGCGCCGCCGCCGCCGCCGTCTCACCCACGCGTCATGCAGACGATTTTATCAATGTTTCGCACGAATGAAAAAAACGGGTATAAAATGATTGGGAAAGCGTGGGACAGTCTCATTCGCTAGCTAGAGGTTGTAAAAAAATGGATACGCGCTTGAAACATCCGTTTACCTGCTGTGTGTGTAGACCCAGAGGCTGTGGAAAAACACGCTTTGTTCAGCGTTTTCTCGCCCATTTACCGGCCATGCGTAACGCATGCTTCGACCGTTTACTGTTTTATTACGCTGAATGGCAAGAGGCTTACAGAACAGCTTTTAAGCCCAATGGACCTATCATTGAGTTTTGAGAGGGACTCCCGCAGGTAGGCGACTATTCCTCGGACAACGAGAAGAAAAAATTACTCATTCTCGATGATCTTATGCCAGAATCCTCGAGCAACGTTATTTTAGACTTGTTTACGAAAGGAAGTCATCACAAAAATATCAGCGTGATATTCATAATGCAAAATGTTTTCCACAAGGGAAAGGCGCAGCGTGGCATAAGTTTAAATACAAAGTACTAGTGCTGTTCTAAAATCCGCGCGACAAGGCACAAAAACCGCGCCTGTCGTACAATGTAACGAACCTCGATGACTTGTGGGAGTGCGATCTACTTCAGCTGACATCGATAAAGGATTACAACGACGGGTACTGCTATATTCGCGTGGTCATCGATGTACTCGGTAAGTTTGCCTGGGTTGAACCACTGAAGGATAAAACTGGACGCAACGTAGACGACGCTTTTAAGCGAATTACCGACAGAGCGAAGCAGCGCTTGCCCATATGCGTGCAGACCGATCGTGGCCAGGAATTTATTGGCGCTGCCTTCCAAAATCTTCTCAAGCGCATGGAAATCGGCTTTCGTGTCGCTAGAAATCCAGATGTCAAGGCAGCGGTGGTCGAGCGACTCAAATGAACGCTGCGCGATATTTCTCACATCGAAACACCAAGCGATACATCGATGTTCTGCAACAAATTGTGTACGCGCACAATCATTCTCAGCATAGCGGTACGCGAATGCACCCAGCAGAGGTCAACCATTACAACGCTGCGCGAGCGCGCGATAACCTGGCCAAGCGCGCGCGCTCCAATTATCGCCGCCCCACCATGCCCTACGTAAATTTGCTGTGAGTGAACTCGTCCGAGTCAGTCGAACAAAGAACACCTTCGAGCGCGGATACGAAAAAATTTGCAGTGAGGAGATTTGCAAGATTATACGCGTATCTCAGCGGCAAGGGCTGTACACATACGTATTGGCGGACTTGAACGGAGAAATAATTGACGGATTCTTTTACAACGAAGAGCTCATTTTGGTCGGGCAAGATCGACTGACTGGCGATAAGAGCTTCAAAATCGAGCGAATTGTGCGCACAAAAGGTCGCGGCGCCAACAAACAAGTGCTCGTCAAGTGGCTAGGCTATCCCGATAAATTTAATTCTTGGGTGAAAGCGAGTCAATTCAAGAGCATTTCGTAGAAAACCACGAGCAGACATGGACGCGAACGAAGATTCTTACATGGTACTGCCTAGCAACAGCAGTATGGCTTACATTCCCGATAACACAACCAGCTGTTTCACCACCCACTTGCCACGCGAGATCAAATTACACGGAGAGTGGCACGTCGGACTGGTGGAAATTCACATACCATGTAGTATCATGCATTTTCAAGACAATGATGCCTTTTACACTTTTAGTTTATTCGCCATGGACGACGACGAAGAGAGTGAGAAAATATTCTGCCATTTTCCAGTCGGCATTTACGACTCTCTCCAACAGCTGGCCATAAATAACTCGAATGACATTTATAAGCATCACATGCTGGAACCCGTCAAGGAGAGCAATGGCTATTATGCCATCAGATGCAAGTGCGCCTGTCAAGAGCCACATGTGACTCATTTCAACGAAAAAATTCTGCGCATTTTTGGGTTTGATGACGAGCCCGGGAAAAAATTCTGTTTACGACCTTTAACCATGACGCACTGCAGGAAATTGTAGCCGAGAGACCAGCCTCGCTCTCTCGTGCCATGCCCGACCAACTGTACGTTTATACAGATATTTGTGAGCCCTACCCAGTGGGGGACACACAGGCCTCGCTCTTGAGCATCGTTTTCTTGGATAACTCAAAATTCAGATACGGCTGCAGTGCTGTGCAGTGTTGAACGCCCGCCCACTACATACCGCTTCTCTATCATAATTTTCACAATATTATCATCGATACAAGAGACCAGCTCGGGCAGCGCATTCCATTCGAGTACGGTACGCTGACCGTAACACTCCATTTCAGACGAAGTCACTGAGATGTCTCATTACACTAGATACTACGATGAGCAGATAGGTGGTGGGAGTGGAGTAAAAAACATTTTTGCTGGCTCGTCAGGAGTGGCGCTAAGGCCGTCGGGAAAGAGACCTTGCGCGCAGGTATGAAAAACATAGACGATGTCGCAAACAATGGTGCCAATTTCAAGGAGGCCGCAAAATCAAGAGCCGGAGAATCGGGACGCCATCTCAAAAGAAAAGCGGCAGAGGAAAATTAGCGAAATCATGAAGGGGTCGGGGTATAAAACTACCAGGGGCGTCAAATGGCAACGACAGTCGACAAAGGCACGTGCAAGCGCCCGTACCTCACGGACCAAGCGTTAGAAAAAATTGACAGCTGCTCCGCGCAAGACTCGTAAAGCGAGCAGGAGAAAGCGGAAAACCTCCGCTTTTTGGGACATTAACGATATTTTCGGGCCAAAATAAATCTTCAAAATGCCTTTCTTGCACTCTCACTCGTGAGAGAGTATGTCGAGCGAACTCGATCTTTTCTCCCTCCTGTCTACTCAAAACTCCACCAAGGGCTGCAGTTTTTTGAACTATAAGCCCGTCTCTTCGATCAGCGACGAGGGCGATGCGCCCATCGAATTCGTCGTACCTAGTACAAGCGAGCATTACATCGATCTCGCACACATCATGCTCTTTGTCAAGGCACAAATACTCCCCAACGACGATGTCGACACAAGTCTAAAAGTTGGTCCTGTAAACAATCTTCTTCATTCAATGTTCAATCAAATCGATATTTTTCTCAATCAAAAGCTCGCCTCACCGCCCAACAACATGTATACGTACAGAGCTTACATAGAGTCACTGCTGAGCTATTCCCCCGCTGCCAAAGAATCTCATCTCACCACGAGCCTCTGGTACGATGATAGACCCGGCTGCATGGAGGGAGCACCGGAAAATCAAGGAATTGGTTCGAACAAAGGCCGCGTTCAGAGGCAATATTGTACGAAACAGGGGCGTGCATTCGATATGATTGGCCATTTGCACTGCGACTTATTTAATCAGGATAAAATGCTCATCAATGGCATCGAAATGAGAGTGCATCTGGTGCGTAATAAGGATGCATTTTGCCTGATGGATTCCACAAACGACGGTCGATTCGGAATAAAAATAAAAGAAGCTACCCTCATTGTTCGGCGCGTCAAGATAAGTCCCGGTATTTTGATCGCACACGCCAATACACTGGCCAAAGCAACAGGCAAATACCCCATTACGCGCGTCGAGGTGAAAAAATTTACGCTTCACACTGGTATACTAGGCGATAGCATTAATAATGCGATTCTTGGCCAACTGCAGGAACGTATAATCATCGGTTTCGTCGATAACAAAGCGTTCAATGGAAATCGAACGCTAAACCCATTCAACTTTCAACACTTTGACATAAATTATCTCTCGCTATATATCGACGGGGTTCAAATACCAAGTAAACCGTTACAACAGTACTTTACAGGCAACAGCGCAACGTTTATCGAGGCATTCCAAACACTCTACTCCGGCGCAGGGATACATTTTCTCAATGAGGGCCTAGGCATAAACCGTTACAACTAATCAACGGGGTATTTTCTTACGGCATTCGATCTCACACCCGATTTATCAGCGCATTGCCACTCTTATTGGAATCTCGTACGCTCGGGCAGTGTGCGTATCGAAGTGGGCTTCGCGACGGTGCCGACTGTCACAATAAACTGCATTATCTACGCAGAGTACGATAACGTTCTCGAAATCGACTCCACTCGACAAATTTTAACGGATTTCAGCGCCTAAGCGCAAGAGCAGAAGACGACGGGCCTGCAGAGGCGCTACGTGTCACATTGCCGCAGTCATAAAAAGTGAAGGGGGAAGCGTGGCGCTCACATGCGACGCTCTCTCGCGTCACTTCTCTTTTTCTCTTACACGCGAGCACACACACACACGCGTCTCTACACAAAATGGACTACGTAATCGATATTCAAGGTTTTCGTGATTCGGAAAAAAAGTTTCTACCCAAGGAAGTAGCTATCACGTGCCTGCAAAAGAAAATTAGTGATCATTGGACAGTGCAAGCGCCGCATAGCTGTACTGACTTGCCGGACGATGTCAAAGAGACAAACACCTTTCTAGCCGTCGAAATTCACGGTGTTCATTGCTTTGACGGCGAAGTAACGCTTCGTCAGCTACATCGGCATCTTTACAACATTGCCAGAGTATCGCGAACAATTTTTGTGCGCGGCGAGGAGAAGGCCCGATACATCGAAGCGCTTTTCGGACGCAGCGTCATCAATTTGGAAAAATTGAATTCACCATCGTTTAAAAAGCTGAACAGAATGCGCCCAGAAAATACACTGTGCGTCACGCATTTAACCAAAATCTTTTTGGCCAAAAAAGAGTTTTGTGCTCTTTACAAAGTTCATCAGCTAAAAAAGTGGCTGCGCTCGATACTTCCTGCGAAATGGAAAGCGCTTCCTAAAGAAAAATTGGAAAGTGAAATGTTCCTTGCAGCAGTTTACGAGCGAGGAGATACAAATAGTGACAGCAGTCGCCATCGATGGCGACACATCCTCTGACTGAAAAAAAAAAAAATGAATACGAATGAAATAACGCGAGCCATCTGCGGGCTCTCTGCTAATTCGCTCGGAGTTTAAGCAGCCAATCACATCCCAAGCCGGTTGAGCCGTCCATCGGCGGTCATTGCAAATCTCGACACAGCGGACAAGCCCGGCTCTCATTGGGTAGCTTTCTATATAGACAGTCATGCAAGAGGTACCTATTTCGATAGCTATGGACTACCACCATTGTCGCGACATCATCTCGATCGACTCAGAAGAAATTGCAAGTGGTTCAGGTGGAACAAGAAGAAGTTGCAAAGTTTCGATTCTAAAGTGTGCGGTGAATATTGCGTTATGTTTTTGCATTTTATGTGTAGTGGGTTTACTTTACGAAAATTTTGTAACATCTTCACGACGGATGCTCGCGCCAACGACAAAATAGCTGCTAAATTTTATAACATTATAAAGAACAAAAAATTAAAAAAAGAAGGACGTGAGCACAATTTTCCGCGTGCAACTTCACAAGGGTGCGGCTCGTCACTCACGCATGTAGGCCAATGACTCATTATTAATCTCTCTAACTTTAAGATATATTTTGCATTATTGGGCCTAGATTTGTAAGCTAATATGTGTATGCGTGATTGTTCATTACTTGTAATATCTTAATACTGAAATGAATAAGCCCTGGTTCAAATGCGCTTTTATGTATTAATAGTTAATTTTAAGCATCGCTTGTGTCTGTCTCGGTTAAACTATATGTATTCGTAGTTTGTAAGCTTTGTCTCTTTTCAAAATTTATGTATTCATAGTTTGTAAGTTTATGTATTCATAGTTTGTAAGTTTGATCGAATAAACAAAAAAAAAAATTACAAAAGTCATGTTTTCATTTACAGACCTTTCATTTTCCCACTACTGAAAACAAAATCAGTTAAATTCATTTTTTCTCCCGCGAGAGAGTATTAAAAACGTTTTCTTTTTTTACGAAATACTTACGCGTGAAAAATTATATCATCATGTACACATTTCCTTCACGCGTAACTTAACAACCGTTGAATAAAGAACGCATTTATGGCGGGGGTGAAGTGTTCTTAGAACCACTTAACGCAATTATCGGGTACAACCATAAATAGTTACATGTCGCAGCACGCATTACCTTCTCACGAAACAAAGAATGCATTCATGTGAAAAATTTATCATGTATACGCTTTGACTCGTAATCAGTTTCACACACACACACACACACACACACACACACACACACACACACGCACGCACGCACGCACGCACGCAGGCACGCACGCACGCACGCATGCACGCAAACACACACACACACACACACACACACACCGTAAAATCAAGAGCACACTCTTGAAACTGCCCGTTAAATTCGTTGAACAGTTGATGCATTCATGGCCAGGGTGAACTGTGCTTAGAACCACTTAACGCTGTTATCGGATACATGCCACAGCACGCATTTCCTTCTCACGAAAATCTTTGTCGAGAGTACGTGATTGAAAACGCTAAACAATGGACGCATTCACAACGACAATTATTGGAAACGCTTTCCACAGTCATCGGGTACAACCATAAACCTAATATTTTTCTCGCCACCTTTCCCCACCGCCGGGTACGTTGCGTCATACACGTGCTCTCATTGGCTGCGCCGCCGTCCCCCACTGTTGACCCCCCTACCACCTCTCGAGACGCACACCCAAACGAATAGAGCACCTGACGACGTTGCGACAGTCTAGTAGAACACGCAGCACCAGCAGTCTTCAGTATTTCTTTACACACAAAGTGCACTCGTACAACGACATTGCTTCAGCCACGACCATTAGTATTTCTTTTTTAAAACAAGTTTGTGACAGCTGTTTTAAAATGAATCAAGATGAGCTTCCGCAAAACTTGCTTTTTAACACAAGATACGCGCTCAATAAGTCTCACTCGAAATTTGCATACCTTGGATTGCAATATTACGGTGGGCATTTCCGTGCAGTGATTCAATTCGGTGGCGATACTTCGCCACGCAGATACGTAACAATGGAAATCTCCGCGAGGAAGAAATTCACCACACATTTTCCGGCAGTAATGTATCATCTGTACGGGCACAAGCAGGAGTTTACAAAAATCGACCTAACTGAGCACGAGATTAATTTGACTACCGCTCATAACTCGAGAGTACTGGGAATCAATCAGAAAAAGAAAACAGTGGAGCCTGTGTCATTACGGAGCCGCCGCCGGTATCAGCATGAGGCGCAAGATTGGGACACCAACGACGGAATGCGCATCGATAGAGAGTCAATCATCACGGCAATCGACGCAGATGACAACGACGTCGAGAGTGCACCGGCGCGGAAGAAGAGAAAAGTTGAGAGTCTTCCAAGTGTTGTGATCATGCGACGTACTTTTCTAATATTAAAGAGCATGCACGAGTGTATAGAGTTTCGCCTTCGTGAGTTCGAAGATATGTCATCGTATGTTAATGTCATGTATGATGTAATGATAGACAGTTTGAAAATGCGCGAGAACAGTCGCGAACTTGATAAATGTTTCGGCGGGTCCACATTTCTTAAACTTTTCAACGACTACAAAGACGAATTAATATCTAATGTAAAAAACCGGATGATTTATTCAAACTTTGGTAGTTCAAATGTGGATAGACTATTTGTAGAAATAAAATGTCTTTATTTACCAACACTAGGAAAAGATGTGTACGAGGCTGTTAATAATTAATCAATAAATACAAATTTTAATTGAATTGCCTTCTTCTTCATTATTTCATAGTCCTACTCTTCCGCTCTATCCCCAGCCACCATCAATCGCTTGGCCTTACATATAAGCTAATGGTAGTATCGGTGCAAGAGCAGAAGGGCTGCAACCTTCACAGGGCCACACATCATGGGGCCGCCATTCAGCAAGCAGACACCAGAGGATAAACAGCCTCTCATCGATAAAGAAAAGAAAGATTATTCGTCGACGGATAAAGATTCATCGCGATATAAATCTTTTTCCACCAATACCAATTCCTTTCTCAAAAAAGGTGAAGTTACTATAATATTTGTTGGTGAAGAAGGCCAACCCCCAGAAGATCGAGATATATGCATATACTAAAAATATAATAAACCAACAAGTATACCTTATATAAGTGAACATGCAGATCATATGAGATATGCACTTATTTCCAAATGGTGGTCTTAAATGGATCCCAAATATGAAAGAAGTTAATAGTGATAATAATATTACAATGCAAGAATTTTATTGTTACAAATTTTGGTATCAGAAATGATTTTAATCCATTTATAAATTTAGGAAAATTATCACAACAGTTCATTTTATCAATTGAAGGAAACGCCCGACGATTTATGTTAATTTAATAAGTGAATCCAACGGCTATTCAGGGCGAAAGATAAGGAAGGCAACTAACTTATCAATCACTTTTTTTGTATCTATATGTTTAAATACATATTTAAATTTTTAGAAGCTAATTGACGCAATAAATAGCAGTCAAGGAATTATGCACAATATTATAATAAGTAAAGTGCAGTCAAGAATTTTTAAAGGATATGAAAAGGGAAGGTAAACGTATAAGATAAAAAATGAGAACGAAAAAATAACGGCCCAGGCCGGGATCAAACCGACAACCTTCTGCTTACCGGGCAGCTACGCTACCATTTGCACCACTGGGCTGACAATCCTTTCCAGACCCTAACCGCTACTTAATCGTTTTCAATTTTTATTTCCCAAATCCCCCCCCCCCCCCCCATCAGCATTATTTTCAGCCGAAGTAGACAATATTATTTCATCAATTGAAGGAAACACCCGACGATTTATGTTAATTTAATAAGTGAATCTAACGGCTATTCAGGGGGAAAGATAATAGATAAGGAAGGTAACTAACTTATCAATCACTTTTTTCTGTATATGTGTTTAAATACATATTTAAATTTTTAAATAAGTAAGCAGAAGGTTGTCGGTTCGATCCCGGCCTGGGCCGTTATTTTTTCATTCTCACTTTTTATCTTATACGTTTACCTTCCCTTTTCATATCCTCTAAAAATTCTTGACTGCACTTTAATTATTATAATATTGTACATAATTCTTTCACTGCTATTTATTGTGTCAAATAGCTTCTAAAAATTTAAACACATATATAGGAAAAAAGTGATTGATAAGTGTTACCTTCCTTATCTATTATCTTACGCCCTGAATGCCGTTAGATTCACTTATTAAATTAACAACAGTTCACTGTTGATGCTTGGGTTAAAGTTGCAGGACCAAGATTACACTCTTTAAAAAAAATCAATATTCTTTAAGAACAGATTTTTACAAAGGTATTATGGACTTATACAAAAAAAAAATACGATATTAAAAATTTGAGAATTGGTAAAATGGTTATTATACCATATATCCTCATTTTTTGGAAGTCCTAGATCATTAAAAAAAAAATTTTTAGATTCAATGATAATAGTCCAGAAACATGGTAAATCTGAATTTTTCATTACAATGACATGTAATCCAAAATGGGAAGAAATTGCACAAAAATTAGGAGATTTTGAATCCGCAATCGATAGACTCGATATTGTTGCAAAAGCTAAAATTTTTTAGAAGATGTGAATAAAAAAGGAATTTTCAGAAAGTACATTGCCTATTCGCATATTATTGAGTTTCAAGAAAGGGATCTGCCTCACATGCACATAATAAAGTTAGTAATGCAGATTACGTTGATACTATTATTAGCGCTGAAATATCTGATCAAGAAAGACATTCAAGATTATATAATATTGTTAAACACTTTATCATACATGGACCATCTGGTAAACACAATATGAATTCACCTTGTATTGGTAGTAAGGCAGAAAAATGTACTAAAAATTTTCCTAAAGCATTTAATGAATAAACTAATTTTAATACCAATGGTTATACAAATTATCGATGAAAAAATGATGGAAAACAAATTTCGTTTAGTAAACAGCCAAAGCTGATAACAGATTTCCAGTTCCATATAACCCTTATCTATTATTAAAATGTAATTGTCATATTAATGTAGAAGTTTGTTCAACAGTTCAATGTGTAAAATATTTATTTAAATATTATTTTAAAGGTCAGGACTCTGCATTTTATGAATGGGTGACTTTGAAAATAATAGTACAAATGAAAATTATGATTATGATGAAATAAAACAATTTTTAAATAGAAGATATGTAAGTCCACCAGAAGCAATGTATCGTTTACATAAATTTTCAATGTATATATTGTCTCACATAATATATCGATTGGTAGTTCATTTAGAAGATGAGCAACTTGTTTATTTTAAAGAAGATTCTGAAGAAGAATTAACAAGTAAAAATTTAAATACGTCATTGACAGCATGGTTCGAACTAAAAGCAAGCAACCAAGAAGCTAGAAAATATTTATATCCAGATATAGCAAACTTTTATTTTTTTAATGAACAAGTTAAAAAATGGACTGTAAGAAAAAAAATTAGAAACCAGATTTTAATAGAATGAATTTTGGTAAAAGGTGATGCGATACCCACGCTATTACTCAAAATTGGGTTCCCGTTTTTCTCATTCAATTTTAATTTTAAGGAAAAACTGTTTGATACATTATAGATCTTTATTAAACTTAAAACGTGTCAAAGAGTTTTTTTCAAAACGTTTAAAATTGAAGGAGAAAAACGGAAACCCAGAATTGAGTAACAGTGTGGGTATCACATCACCTTACGACTGTTATTATTATATGTCAAAGGAGCTCAATCGTTTGAAGAATTAAAAACATTTCAAAACATCATCTATCCATCATATTATAAAGCAGCAATAGCTAGAAAGTTAATAACAACTGATGAGGAATGGGATAAATGCTTACAAGACGTTATCCAAATTGAATTTCCAAATGCCTTGTGTAATCTGTTTACTTATCTGTTTATATGAAAGTATTATACGATAAATATAATGATTATTTCTATAATCCACTTTATCCAAAAGAAATTAGTCAAAATATAGCTGGATGCTATTGTAATTCTTCTTTGAAATATTAATTTGAATGATGGACTTTGTAAATGTACTTGATTAATTGTACGTAAAATAATGAATTATTGTATTAGTGCTAAATTATCAGCGATTATAAGACCGGTAATATTGTTTTAGTACCACGTATTGACTTGACTTCACCTGAAGATGAAATTCCGTTGGAAATGAAAAGACATCAATTTCCATTAAGATAGATTTATTGAAAATACCGGAAACTCCCTGTAGATGATTGCCAGGTGTCAGGGTGACCTCCGGGTCAACGATACATTGTCTACGAGGAAGGGCACCGCGTCGATGAAGATGATGTCTAGGTGTCAGGATTACCTCTAGACATGAAGTTATTGGGTGGCTGACATGACGCCATAGACGGCACACGGGATACGGCACGCGTAAAGCTGCTTAATATAATAGTAGATTATGTAATAAATTGTTGCAAAAATTATAAATTTTGTTATTAAAAATTAATTAAAGGAATCAGCAAATTAAGTTTGAGGATGCCACGGGCCAATGAATTGGCAGCGGTTTTTTTACTATAGATTCTCTAATATTAATTTGTATTTGCTAAAAATTATCTAATATTAAAGAATATTTATTACCTTTCATAAGTTTGGTTACCTCTTGCGAAAATTTTTTCTCTACTATCAATTTAGTAAAAAACTTAGCATCATCAAAAAATTTCTGAACTACGGTAATAAAAAAATATTTTTTAACACATAAATAATGAGGTTTTTTGATTTGATAGATAATAATAGTCACACTTGCGTCGGGAAATGAAACGTTTAGAGACATTCTTGACCTTCCTCAGCAGATAGTTTTTGGGATTAGGTTCTCCTTAGAGGGATTCTCCTATGGTCAACTGCAGTCGACTTCCATGGAAGTCGAAGGGGGACGCAGAATCCGAGACGAGCGTGACACTTTGCGCTAACTATTTTAACAATATTTATACCTCAACCTTTAGACGCTATATCTAACTATTTATATTAACTCACTGTGATATCGATGTGGCACATTTAACGCTTTTTAAATGGAAGAATGATATCCCGTTATTTAAACAGAATACATGAGAGTTCATAGACTTTTTAAAAGAGTAAATTCAGCAATTTATTCTTTTCCTAAAGTGTAAAATCCTCCGAATACTCTTTTGAAATCGTCGCATAAAATTTTACCCTTTAAGAAAGTGTTAAATCAACAGTTCACTCTTTTGCTAAAGTGTAAAATCTATTAATTGCTCTTTTGAAATCGTCACATAAAATTTTACACTTTAAGAAAGTGTAAAATTAACAGTTTCATCTTTTTAAAAGAGTTAAATCAGCAGTTTACACTTTCGTAAAGTGTAAAATCTCCCGTTTACTCTTTTAAAATGTTCGAATCAAATCTTACACTTTTAGAAAGTGTAAAATTGACATTTTAAACTTTTTGAAAGAGTTAAATCGACAGTTTACACTTTTGTAAAGTGTAAAATCTCCCGTTTACTCTTTTAAATTGTTCGAATCAAATCTTACACTTTGAGAAAGTGTAAACTTGACATTTTAAACTTTTTGAAAGAGTTAAATCGACAGTTTACACTTTTTTAAAGTGTAAAATCCCTCGTTTACTCTCGAAAAGTGTAGAATCAGCAGTTTACTTTTTATATATAGAGTAAATTACGCTTTTTGTACATTTTAACGTCAGTTTTTACACTTTGGGGTTTAGTGTGTATAGGCCTATAAGGTGAACAAAGTCACTGACCAGAACGGAATAGGGTAATCGGGAGACAACGCAAAACGCACGCACAATTCTATTCGCCCATCAGAGTCGCTGCATGACGCGCGCCATACCTATTTATTTGTTTTCTTTAGCAGACTGATTACACTGTCAATATTTACGGATTTAGTTTTACGTGTGAAAAGGACCCCGCACCATTAACATTGGAAAAGTGACTGAGGTGAAATAGCTTAAAAATTTGGTGATAGGTAGTTCAAGACTTTCTAAACAAAAAATGTCCTGCGAAGGGGTCTACATGCCCGAAAAAAAAAGTGACGGATACCTGAAGTTTGAGAAAAATAGTCCATGCTTGACCTATAATAAATGAATATGTATACATATTGTAACACACACCAACCCTGCCGGAAAAGGTTGGTAGAAATCAATAGAAATCGATAAGACTCGACATTGAAGTCGATAAAATCTCTTATCGACTTCAATAGTGAATCTTAATTCCATTTTCTGCATTAGAAATTGATAAAATGCAATAAAATCGATATAAGTCAATATAAGTCGATAAAAATCTATAAGAAAAATTACAATTGAATCAATAAATCAAATTACAATTGAAATCATTAAAAATATTACTTATGTCGACTGCAACTTACTATCAACTGATGAGAATTTTTCCATCGGTTTACAGTCTTATAAATTAAATTAAAATAATTCATATTTATGGCAGTCAGATTGCCCCTGTTTATAATCACCCACACAGAATCTGAAATAAAAACTTAATTAAAACCTAGAAAAAAACTTTATTAGCAAAGGACAATCTGACTGCCCCCCACCACCAAATTGCCCAATTGCCCAACGTTTCGGGCCCGCTCCGGCTCCTTCTCAGGGACTGAAAGGAAACCCGCGATACACCCCCTTATATACCCATACCCACTTATTTCCTCTTACCCCCACCATCATCCACCTACCCCTCTCCAACTTTCCATTCTCACTTAAATTAACAAAGAATGATAAATGTTATCTAATTTACTTGACTCTACCATTAAATTTACAATATTCCTATTCTTTAGAATGTGAATACTTTCAAGGCTTTCCCTCTTATATTTATTCTTAATCCCTTGTTCCAAAATATCCACACTCCCAAAATCGAAAGAATGCAAACTATTTAAACAATGTTCTTTCAAACCCAATGTAAAATTTATACTATGTAAACTATATTGATGTTCATATATTCTCTTCTTCAAATATTTACCCGTTTGACCAACATAACATCCATTACAATCCCTACAATTAATTTTATAAACTACACCCGATTTTAAACCTTTATGATCCTTGTCTTTACAATTACTAAATAACATTTCTAAATTATTATCGTTTCTAAAGAAAACTTGAATATTATGTTTACTAAAAACCCTTCTAATCCTTTCCGACAAACCTCTAACATGTGGTAAACTAAAATATGCGTTTTTCCATTTCTATTCCTTGTTTGATTATCTGCCTGCTTCTTCAATCCACCATTATAAATGTCCCACACTCTCTCATCAATCATTTTATCAATAAATTTTAGCGGATAACTATTCTTAATAAAAGTTTCTCTAACTAAATTTAAATTCTTTTTCCTAAAATCGTTATGTGACAATTTAATCGCTCTGTCAATGACACGTTTGATCGCACCTGTCTTGTTTCCGAATTGATGGTGAGAATCAAAATTTAAAAATCTACCTGACCATGTAGGTTTTCTATACCATTCTAATTTCACTCTATTATTATTACCTCTAATTACACTAATATCTAAAGAAAGCAATTGATTATCTGACTCGACCTCTTTTGTGGATTTAATTCTATCATGGATGGAATTAAACACATCCACCATATCATCCACAAAACATTCAGGTACAACTGCAAAAATGTCATCAACATATCTTTTAAAAATAATTGGCTGAAAAACCAACTTAGACAAAGCAACACTTTCCATGTTTCCATTACTAAATTCGCTATAACAGGTAACAAAGGTGATCCCATTGGACAACCATATCTTTGCTCATATAAACTATTATCAAAAGAAAAAATTGTGTTTTTAAAAACCAAATTAAGTGCCTTTACAAATTCATCTTTTGTTAAACTAGTGTGTACTTTAATTTCAGACCATTTATCTTGTATAATGTCATTCAACAACTCCAGAGGTATATTTGCAAACAAAGACTCTACATCCAATGAAATCATCCTATGATCATTCGGAATAACAATATCTTTTATTATATCATAAAACTCCAACTATCTTTAATATATGAATTTGTTTTACCCACTATCTTGAACAATATATTAGACAAAAAACTCGCCAGTCTATAAGTCGGAAAATTTATCGATGATTAATGATAAAACTAAGGTCTATTAAAGGTGGGTTAAAATGTTTTTTATATATTGGATTTATAGGAAGCTGGTCAAAGGTTATTGCTCAAAATGGGTAAAAATGGTTTTAAGGAATGTAATTTTAAAGGAGCAACTTTTCTTCTTAGGTGTAAAAAATCAAATATTTTTCCTACCCAAATTGGGAAAAAATTTGATGATAAGGGATTACAATAAAAGAGTTTCTTGTGATCTATGGAAAAATATTTTCTTTTTCAAGAATAAATTACTTAATTTAGAAATTAGAGATTTGAATAATGAAATTAATCGTTTGAATAAATATTTATTAGAGCCTGAAAGATATTTATATAATAAAGTAGAACAGAATGATTTGCAAGAATTTTTTCGTGGTCAAAAGAGGCACTTTGAAAAAGTAAAATTTAATCATAGGAGTAAATTAAAAAGAAAATTTGAATATTTAAAACATAAAAAACACTCTCAGGTCAATCAAACTAACAATGTTAATAAAGATTGGTTTAGAAATCTAACGGACAAAGTAATACCAAAAGAAGTGGTAAATATCATATCAAAGGGTGCTAAATTTGGAATATCATATTCAAGTAAAGCTCTTCCGATCAAGAATATCATCGCTGGGGTAGAAAATAATATTAGTAGTTTTAAACTAGAGTTTGAAAAAGAATGTAGCCGTTCTTTAATTAAAGTTATTAAAAATTTTAAAAGAGAAAATAGATTTGATAATTATTTGAACAGTAATTTGTTGCATGAATTAGAAATAACGAAGAAATTCTTGAGAGAGAATCCGAATATGATCTTCCAAAAAGCAGATAAAGGAAATGTAACGGTAATTTCAGATAAAAGGGATTCAATAAATAAAATTCAACTTATGTTAAATGATGATACCACTTACGTGCCAATTAGGAATCCATGTAGCAATAGACTATAAGATAAATTGAAAGAATCATTGATGCATTGGAAAACAAAAGCTTATATTAAGGATAGTATGTTTAAATACTTAAAATGTGAAAATGGCACTGTAGCTAAATGTTATGGGCTTCCCAAGATTCACAAAGAACAGTTGACATATAGAATAATAATATCATCGATAAATTTTCCGACTTATAGACTGGCGAGTTTTTTGACTAATATATTGTTCAAGGTAGTGGGTAAAACAAATTCATATATTAAAGATAGTTGGAGTTTTTATGATATAATGAAAGCTATTGTTATTCCGAATGATCACAGGATGATTTCATTGGATGTAGTGTCTTTATTTACAAATATACCTCTAGAGTTGTTGAATGATATTATACAAGATAAATGGTCTGAAATTAAAGTACATACTAGTTTAACAAAAGATAAATTTGTAAAGGCACTTAATTTGGTTTTTAAAAACACAATTTTTTCTTTTGATAATAGTTTATATGAGCAAAGATATGGTTGTCCAATGGGATCACCTTTGTCACCTGTTATAGCGAATTTAGTAATGGGAACATGGAAAGTGTTGCTTTGTCTAAGTTGGTTTTTCAGCCAATTATTTTTAAAAGATATGTTGATGACATTTTTGCAGTTGTACCTGAATGTTTTGTGGATGATATGGTGGATGTGTTTAATTCTACCCATGATAGAATTAAATTCACAAAAGAGGTCGGGTCAGATAATCAATTGAGTTCTTTAGATATTAGAGTCATTAGAGTTAATAATAATAGAGTGAAATTAGATTGGTATCGAAATCCTACATGGTCAGGTAGATTTTTAAATTTTGATTCTCACCACCAATTCGGAAACAAGATAGGTGCGATCAAAGGTGTCAAAGACAGAGCGATTAAATTGTCACATAAAGATTTTAGGAAAAAGAATTTAAATTTAGTTAGAGAAACATTTATAAAGATAGCTATCCGATAAAATTTATTGATAAAATGATTGATAAGAGAGTGTGGGAAATTTATAATGGTGGATTGAAGAAGCGGGCAGATAATCGAACAAGGAATAGAAATGGAAAGAACGCATATTTTAGTGTACCATATGCTAGAGGTTTGTCGGAAAGGATTAAAAGGGTTTTTAGTAAACATAATATTCAAGTTTTTTTTAGAAACGATAATAATTTAGAAAGGTTATTTAGTAATTGTAAAGACAAGGATCATAAAGGTTTAAAATCGGGAGTAGTTTATAAAATTAATTGTAGAGATTGTAATGGATGTTATGTTGGTCAAACGGGTCGATATTTGAAGAAGAGAATATATGAACATCAATATAGTTTACGTAGTACAAATTTAACATCGGGTTTGAAAGAACATTGTTTAAATAGTTTGCATTCTTTCGATTTTGCGAGTGTGGATATTTCGGAACAAGGGATTAAGAATAAATATAAGAGGAAAAACCTTGAAAGTATTCACATTCTAAGGAATCGGAATAATGTAAATTTAATGGTAGAGTCAAGTAAATTAGATAACATTTATCATTCTTTGTTAATTTAAGTGAGAATGGAAAGTTGGAGAGGGGAAGGTGGATGGTGGTGGGGGTAAGAGGAAATAAGTGGGTATGGGCATATAAGGAGGTGTATCGCGGGTTTCATTTCAGTCCCTGAGGAGGAGCCGGAGCGGGATGGAAACGTTGGGCAATTGGGCAATTTGGTCGTGGGGGGCAGTCAGATTGTCCTTTGCTACTAAAGTTTTTTTTTCCTAGGTTTTAATTAAGTTTTTATTTCAGATTCTGCGGGGGTGATTATAAACAATGGCAATCTGACTTCCGTAAATATTAGTTATTTTAATTTAATTTATAAGACTGTAAGACCGATGCAGAAATTCTCATCAGTTGATTACAATTGAAAGCAATAAAAAAATCATCTTGAATTTCCATCGATTTCAATTGTGATTTTTCGTATAGTTTTATCGGCTTATATTGATTTATATCGATTTTATCGCATTTTATCAATTTCTAATACAGAAAAAGGAATTAAGATTCCCCCCTCAAGTCGATAAGAAATCTTATCAACTTCTATCAACTTTTTCCAACAGGGACACGCTTACATTGTATACATATATTAATATATATATATATATATATATATATATATATATATATATATATATATATATATATATATATATATTAATGTATTATTCTAAATTTCTTTTACTAGTGTTATGGAGCCCGTTTTTAAAGATAGATACCTTTATGGAGCCGGTTTTCTTTTATGGAGTTCAAGTCGAGATTAACATCCGATCGACGGATTATATCCACTGTAACGGGTACAGGCAATAAGGGCGAAAGAGCCGCGTGTACCGCGCCGCGAGATTTGAATCGCGCGCGCTTGCACGTACAGCGGCTCGCTGCGCGCCAAGCGGGACGCGCGGGAGGCGAAGCAAGAAGAAGAAGAAGACGCCGCCGTGACGCTCCGAAGGGACGCCGCGGCCATTGATGGGCAGTCTAGTCCTGTAGCGCAACAGGTGCGCACGTGCTCTCCCGCCTCTCCAGTGCCGTGCCTCCGAGTGCCCCGCGAGTGCCGCATCACGCCCTGCGGGAATAGCCCTCCGCGCCTCCGATCCGCCGCCAGCCCCGCAGCGACGCAACGCCGGCTGCCTTCGCCGGCCGGGCCACTCCGCCAGCGGAAGAGTGAGAGGAGGAAAAGAGAAAGAGACGGCAGCAGAGGCTCGAGCAGCCACGAGGACCGACGCCTCGCAGCGAGGAGGCGAGAGTGCGAGAGCGTGAGAGAGAGAGAGAGAGAGAGAGGGACAGACCTCGGGCGACGCGCTGGCCAGCGCCAAAGTAAGTGTGCGCTTTCCTTGTATTTTTGCCGCGTAGGTTTTGCGTGCGAGCGGCCACGCGTAAGTAGTGTTGCGCGGCTATCCGACGCCGCCTGCGTAGAGGCAAGCGGCCTCGTGTTCGAGAGCGCGGCGGCCATTTTGTGGGGTCTCGCGGCGCGGTGACGCCGGCCGTGCGACCGGCCGGCTCCGCGTAAGTCTCGGCCTGCACGTTCGATTTTGTAGGTGATGTTCGGGCTTCGCGCCCCTTAGCGCGATCCTTTTTTTTTTGGACAATAAACCTTCTTTATTTTACTTTTTCGTCGTTCGTGTCGAGTCTGTCATTTCGCGAGTAACCGTTCCCTATCTCCCCGAATACCGCCCTCTACCTTTTCAGCAGCTGCAGCTAGTCGGAGGCATCACCTCCTAGAGGAGCAACGTCAACGGGGAAATTGTAAGTGAGAGCCGCTCAGGTTAACCTGAGCGGCGTTGTACGGGAACACCGGCGAGAGTAAGTAAAGCTAGTGCATATCTAGCAGCCGGTGAATTGTGCGCCGAAGTTAGCGGTAGCGGCAGAGCACAGCGCCGGGTCTAGTAGAAGGCGGCCTAAGCTTTCGATACTAGAAAACCCCTAGCTGCCCCGGGCGTAGTAGACGCCCGCATAATACCTTCGCGCACCCCAGGGAGGGATTCATACCCTCTTGTAAAAGCACCCCGTTACACCACACACTTTGTAATTTGGCCTGATGAGGTTGGCGCGCCAATGACAACGAAACGTTGCCACTATCAACATTCAACATCTTGCTTTTATTTAGCCTCCAACGATCGTCATAATATTACTAATTAAAAGAAAATTAGATTAAAAAAAGAAAAATATTTTGTACAAAAAAGCAAATAAAAGCAAAAACAAGGCTTTTATACAAAATAAAAGGAAAATACAAGGTCAACGACCAAATTTTAGAGAAAACTAGGTTTCTAAAACGTTTCTTTTAATGAGGTATCAAATTGAACATTTCTTAATGTAGATTCCAATGCTGTCACCATAATTATGTAAACGTCCGAATTAAAGTCACCATAATTATGAAACGTCCGAATTAAAGAGATATTAGCGATAAACTTTGTAAATGTGCTTCTGCGCATGCGCACTGCGCCCAGATAACACGAATAAGTAATTGAAATGGCGATTTTTTCTGTTTTGTAACAAAACCCAGACTTTTTAAAACTTTCTAAAGTAGTTCCGAGGTGATTACTGAAATTAAAACTTCGGAAATTGCGAAAAACACAGAAGGCCCCCACTGGGGCCCCGACTTGATACGGCACCACGCGCCCAAGCCACCTTAAAAGGAGCCCGTGATTGATCGACAGTGACGTTAGCATTTCGCTTAAGGTCTTAGCTAATTGGTCCAAATAAAACCCACAAAGTTTGGAATTATGAAATATTTAAACTAAAAATATAAGACATAAATAGTATTAATGACTTCAAATTTAGTTTTGTATAACAAAAAAGTATTAAAATTTTATCTTTAGTTAACAATGAAAGACTATGAATACTGTACTGATTATAGTTAAATTTCTAACCTCCAAATTTTTGAATTGTAGAAATAAACTAAAATAAGTACAATCCAAGTTTCAATAAAAAATATTGGATAAATTTACGGATGTTAAAAAGTAAAATAAATTTTAAATTTATAATATTTCAATATTAATTTATAGGTAGAAACAAGGGAAAGCAAGAGCGCGCGCAGCGCGCCTGAACTTGCGAGTATAGTAAAATTTGAAATATCAAAGGAATTCGAATGAAAATATTATATTATACAAAATAAATATAGTAAGCTTCACTGACAATTTAGTTACATGTACAATAATTGAGTTACTATAACTGTTTAGTGGTTTGAATTATATGAACATATTTATTATTATATTAACATACACTTTATAGTCCACTGTTATTATAGTCCACTTTACAAAAAAAACCGCTGCCAATTCATTGGCACGTAGCTTTTTCCAACTTAATTTATTGATCCCTTTAATTAATTTTTACTTCTAATATTTAAAATTTAATACTTTATCTTGTACGGTTAGACTAACAAGGAGAGGGTCATGGGTCCGGATTCAGCTTAAACTGTGGTATATGTTTTTGGATATACAAATATGAAGAAAGCTGCAATATTAGACCCTAACGCTAAAAAAACTAAAGTTCTGGGATCTTTTAGCTTTATTTTGAAGAAAGTGTTGAAAAAAACTTTCTCTAAAAATGGCAACTATTAAACTTGAGAAAGTTTTAAATATAATTTTACGTAGAGAAAATAAAACTAGAGAAAATGAGCTTTCATTTGCGTTTTTAGAGAATAAAAAATATCGATTCCTTCCAAAGTTATGAAAGTTTGAAATTGATCATCGAAAGTGCTCCTGTTTTGCTCTTGTTATCATGCGACAATTAAAACGCAAATTTTTTCTAAAATGATTTGTTTCTAAAAAACCAATGAAGATAATCTCTTGAAATTTGAACAACATATAGTCTTCAATGAGCGTAATAACTGGTTAAAATTTCAAGTCGATAAATCAAGTATTCTCTTATAAAACGCCATTCGAAAATTTTTAAAAAAATTTTTAACCTCAAATATCTTTTTTCGTAATGGACCGATTTTTTTGGGCAATGAACTCGATCCGAAGATATATGAAAGCTACATCTGTGCCAAATTTCAGGTCGATTGGGTAATTTTTGCTCTTGTTATCGTGCGACAACGAAAACGCAAATTTTTTCTAAAATACAAATGAAGATAATCTCCTGAAATTTTAACCAAATATAGTCTTCAATTAGTGTAATAACTGGTTAAAATTTCAAGTCGATAAATAAAATATTTTTTGAGAAATTAATTTATGAAATATAAAAAGTTTTCCTTAATAACAAAAGACATAGTGAAGATATTTTAAATTTTGAAAAAGGAAAATATAGGTAATTTAAATACCTTTCAAGAAAAGTTTATTATATTATGTAATAATGGCTGTAAGATATGAAAAAATAAAAAAAAACTAAAAATTCAAAATTCGTTTTTGGAAAATAATTTTTTTTCTAAAAAAGAAATGAAGATAATCTCTTGAAATTTTAACCACGTATGGTCTTCAATTAGTGTAATAACTAGTTATTTATTTCAAGTCGATAAATAAATAATTTTTTGAGAAATTAATTTATGAAATATAAAAAAGTTTTCCTTAATAACAAATGACAGAGTGAAGATATTTTAAATTAAAAAAAAAAAAAGAAAATATAGGTAATTTAAATGCCTTTCAAGAAAAGTTTATTATATTATGTAATAATGGCTGTAAGGTATGAAAAAATAAAAAAAAAAATAAAAATTCAAAATCGTTTTTTGGTTATAAAATAAAACAAAATTAATAAAAACTTGAATCCATCAGGGTACCTTTCTTTTCCCGCAGGAAGAGTTGACACACACACACACACACACACACACACACACACACACACACACACACACACACACACACACACACACACACACACACACACACACACACACACACACACACACACACACACACACACACACACACACACACACACACACACACACACACACACACGCACGCACGCACGCACGCACGCTCGCTCGCACGCACGCCAGCACGTACACACACACGTACACGCACACGCACACGCATACATACACACACACACATACACACACAAGAAAACAAAAATTATCAAAATCAACTAATATACACATATATCGCCTTAAATCATCTTTTTGAACATTTTTTTTTTTCGAAATTTTTTTTTCACCGTTACAAAGCTTCCTCTATGAGGAAGCAACAGTTAAGGCAATAATATTGAGTTTTGCTATGCAATATAGTTAACAGTACCAACGCCTTTTTTTCAGTGTATAATAATAAAATAATATTTATATCAATTCTATTTACATCTAGAATTCTATTCTCTCTCAAGTTTTGTCTTGCGTGACTGATGAAATTTTTGCGATACAATTTATGCCAGGATTCATTCGCATCTTCGGAAAAATATGCCATTAGTAGTGGAAATTCTTTGGCTATATCACAACCATGTATGAGAAGTTTATGAAGCGTTGGGTTCACTCTTGCCCACGGAAAAAGTTCATAATCAAGTCTGTATGTATTTAAAGGAAATTCTTTCAACGCTTCTAGGTTTAATTTTTTCTTGGACTTGA
This sequence comes from Torymus aiolomorphi, assembly GCA_036365515.1. Lineage (NCBI taxonomy): Eukaryota > Metazoa > Arthropoda > Insecta > Hymenoptera > Torymidae > Torymus > Torymus aiolomorphi. The sequence goes on from CM070873.1 coordinate 113,245,599, forward strand.
ATGCGGACAAAATCATTGCTATACTTCTGACTAATTGGGCATCAATTTCTAAGGCATCTGCAAACAAATCGGATTTTTCAAAACTTTGTCTTGCAACATTTTCAGTGTTAGTCGTTCCGTGACCTTGTAGAACTTGATCTGCGCTGACACCTATACTCTCATATATTTTCTTTTGAACTTCAAGTTGTCTTTCCTTAAATTATTCTAAATATTGATAAATGAATAATTATATATTACAGTCAAACGTAGATACGAATTATTGGTATTCAATTCGTTTATAGTACTGTTTCAGGAGATAAAAACAAAAACAATGATTTTTACGTTTTATTCTGTCTCTTTCACTCCTCGCAAAATAACAAGCCTCTGTTTAGCCATTTCCTAAGTAAAAAAGTAGTCACCTTAATATCTTTTAAATACTCATAAGTGAGGTAATGTAAATTTGTGAAAGAAATTATTCTAGTATTCTGTCTATTAAATGGCGAATATGACCGGAAAAATCGTTTTATCGATGGATGGAAATGACAAAGGAAAGTGTCTAGTTTTTGTCGATTATTGGGGAAACTGCTATTTATTAGGTAAATAATGTAATCGATTTCAATCAGGCTATACGTCCTAGTGGATACTAAAAGGTTAAATGAAAAAATGGGGTTATGATTAATGATTTTTAAAGATCTACCTTTAAAAGGTTGTTATATATCCCACTTTTTTATGTTCATTCTATAAGATATATGTAATAAATGTTCAAAAGATTTAATTTCATCATGAAGTAGTCCTAAGCCATATTTCAAAGAGGTATCCTGCGGCGCAAAATCGTCTTTGAGATTTCCGAATTGATGCGTTGTTCGTCGACACGTAGGACATCTAGTACTAGCAGTATTGCCGACTATGGTGTTAATATATTTGCCATCAAAAAGCGTTTGAAAAATCCTATATGTTACGTTTTTGGAATTAATCATAAAAAATTGATGTGATTTGAGATTACTAATTTCGCTATTCAAACGATTAACTTCATTCTTAGAAGCTTCTTCAGTTTCTTTTTCTAATACTATCCGCAAAGGTCGACAAAAACGTACACTTTGCGGCGTCGGATTTATCCAAGAACTATTGTTTGAGATCGAAATTCGAAGAGAAATGATGATTATACTGGATACAAAGAGAGACTGTTGAGCACTTGTCCTTTCGTTCTCAGGATTTTTACATTTTTGGTTTGGATTTGTGTGCCCTGAAGAACTGTCGAATCCTAGAGTTGCCACCAGTTCCAGTTTTTGTAAATATCGGATGCCCCAATCTAATGCAACAAAATCGCATAAGCGCTCAGTATTCTTATTTAACATACTTTGTAATGAGACAATTACTTCAACTTCTGAGGCAAGATAATTCGAAGGCTGGCACTCTATCATAGCGGCAGATATTTTTCTGTAAGAGGAGTATATAGCAGGATTCCTACCCCTGATGTCTTTTACTAAAGCTGAATAACTATTTTTATTATAATCACGTTCTAAATAAAAAGCTAAAGCTGAATCTTTTGTATGCTTTAATTTTTCTGTGTTAACATCAGACGATTCAGGTTGCCCACATAACTTAGCAGCTAATTGGAAAAAAATATAATTATTTTTGCATGCCATCCATTTTTAAGAAATAATATCGCGACAAATCTCGCATTAAGGGGTAACGCCACTCTGGCTCGCGCTAAAAAGAGCCTTTTTTCGTAATTTTTTGTGGAGAAATGAGTAGGTTGGTAGAAAAACTTTTAAAAAGGGGTTATAAATACACATTTATAGAATGTATAGTTTTTTGTTGGCCCTTTCATACAAAATAGCGGCTATACTCATAATAATCCAAAAAAACTTTTTTTCGAGGAGGCTTCACCTCGGGAAACGTAACTGGAACCATTTTTTACCTGAAAACAAAAACCAAAGTTTCCTTTAGCTTAAGATCAAAATACATAAGATGACGTAGGATTTTTCCAAAATATTGATTTTTTAAACAAAATGGCGATGTTTAAAAAAAACTAATCAATATTTCAAAAATCCCCTACGTCATCTTATGAGGAATGCTATTACAAAGTTAGAGTTAAAATTTCAAGTCAATTGGATGAATGAGAACGAAACGTTTCCCGAGGTTTTGAAAAATGTTGTTTCAAGATAAACGCGTTTAAAGTTTTGAAAGCGATAAAAGTATGGAAATTTTTACTGTACCTTTGTACGAGACCAAGTGTACATCAATTCTAAGACCCTAAAGCATCATTTAAGCCATAAAACAAAAAAAAAAAAAAAAAAAAATCGATTTCTTGAAAAAGCCAGAGTGGCGTTACACCTTAAAGCCTAAGCATTATTAAATTTCTATTCGCCAACTAACTAGACGATATTGCCGAAATGTAAATATAATATGATGTTAATTTTTTTAATTTAATGAAATTAAGAAAAGATAAATTAATTTTTATTATTGAAATGACAAAATTAATACCTAAAGTACAAAATTAAATTTGTTATTTATTGTTAGTTTCAATAAATCTTGTATAAAATAATATAAGTTAATATCGTACGATTAATAAAACACTGCTCGTTTTCTTGAAATTGTTTCAAATTTTTTATTTTGATTTGTGATGTACTCATTAGGGTTTATACACCTGCAGCCTTATTTGGCAAGTAATATATACACTGAGAGGGACAAAGCGCAGCTACTGCCATCACCTTAGAGTAGCAGCGACACCGCCTGGCGGCCTGATGAGTGAGCCGGAAAAACATAGCGGGGAAGTGAAAATCGAGAACGCACAGCGCGCCAAAAAGGCGCAGTGACCGTAGCTTTTGAAGCGTTGCTAAGCGCGCGCAGCTGAGCGAGCGCAGCCGAGCGCAATCACCAAATATGAAATAGATGTAACTTTTCACACCGTTAGTGAGTGTTAAGTCTTGAGATTCGAGGAAATACTCTTATATTTATTGAATTTGTTATGGTTATATTTGAATGCAATATATATACACACATACATCGGTACTATTGGGGTCCTAGAGTTTCTTACTCTGAGAGTTTATATTGGAATACCGGAACGAATACACTTGACTAAAAAAATAATGACCCTAAGGGTACCGGATTCGCAGGGGGCCTGCGGCGCCCGCTTTTAGTACCGAAATTCCGGAACAAAAGCCCAGAAAAGTACCTAAGATGTATTCAAGCCTTATAGACCTCAAAAGTAGCAATATATGCATCGTTTTTTTGAAGCCGTACCCCAAAAAGGACAAAAGTCCCCAAAAGTAGCAATCTATAGGTTATATATACCCCAAAAGTATCAACACATATACCTATATATAATATATATATATATTTGATTTATATTACCTTTACTCTGGGCGTAGGCTATTGTAAATAATAACCAGCTGATTTTTTAGATGCACTATTTATTGGCAAATATAAATGTTATAAATAAGACAATAAGATTTACAATTTATTCACTTGGTTTAACAATGTATAATACCGATAACATTAAATTGATATAATTGCTTTACTATTATTAGCTCGTATTGGCCTGTATAAAAATAATAATCGTTTCTCCTATTGTCGGCTGGAGTGGTACGGAGCTCGCGACTTTTGCACGATTACTGATTTTGTGTGTCGAGGGTCGCCGTATTTATTAAGCGGTTAATTTGGGTTAAAGATGATTTTGACGCTGAGTCAAAATCATCTTTTTAAACAAATTTAGTAAACATTTAAATATCATCATTTCGATTTCTAATTTTCTGATTCTAAACAAAGTTGCGATGAGAGGTTGGTTTCACAAGGTCAGTGGCTCGCTACGTCACGTTGGCTGTTGCGTAGCCGAAATTGCTGTACTGTTAAAATTCGCACTCGCATCGTTTTGTGGGTCAAAGAAATGAATATTGGAATTTAATAACATCACAGATATATCAGTTTATAATTTGTCTTGCCCCATTGCGATGCCGCTTGTATTGGAAATTACTGATGAGAAAATACGAATATAGATTTTAATTTTAGAGATACGTCACAGACGTACCACCTCCCCCCTCAGACTGTTGAATATCGTAGAGATTCAACATGAATATTTAAACCATCAGTAATCTTCTGTTACAAGAAATGTCGCAATTTGTAAATTTGAATGTCGTACAAGAATATCGATAATTTTACTGCGCTGCAAATTTTTTATATGCGTTGAGGTCAATAACACCTTTTTCGCAATTTAGAATTTTGCAGTGGTGGTTTACTGACAGGCATGATTTCGTTTTCAGTTCATCGAAATTATGCTAGGTAAATAGAAAATTTAGTATATAAGATGCGATAAGTATACGGTGAACACATTCAATTCAGAGTACTACTACCATGGCACCCCTTATCAGTGTGAGTATTATTATTATTACTTTATAACAGTTTGGTTTTGAGATAATATTTTATATAATTATAGAATACATGTAATAACAATTTCAATGTAAGATTATATTAATATATTCCGCTTATTTTGATTGTTCTAAGTTCATCAGGTTGTCCATGCAAGGAACCGAAAAATATTTTTAACTGCCCAGAACGACCTTCTCCAATTGGGTATAGAAACAGAAGGTGCTCTGAAAAGACCCAATGTTTCAAGATTTTATAGGGTAAGAGCATCCCCTTTGATTGTTAAATATTTTCCCTAGATGATATATATAATTTTTTCCCTTTTTTTCAGAGATGGGAATGGGCCCGGTTAGATCATCGAATAAAGGAAGATCTGGCGAGGCTAGATTTCGACCTAATGGAGCTGGCTGCCTCATTAAAACATCAACGATCAGCCTCAATCCTGAATGGCTGTTTAGTACTTACTCTTGGGGCTCAGGCTGATGAAGAAGAAGATTTTTATAGCCTGGAAAGGTTGTTTTTCTTCCTGGAGGTGGTGGTCGATTTGCGAGTCCGGATCACCTTTAGACAATCAAGTGAAGGTACTTGCTGCTTCATTGGGCAAGATCTGGTCTTCAAAAGCCCTTTGTAATCCTATTGTTTATTATATTTAATAATAAGATATGTACTATAATATTGATATGAATTTGTATTAATAAAAACAAATGGTTCCTTGTAGTTTTCCTCTTTTTATTTCACGACCTTTCCCTGTCTTTTTTTTTCTCTTTTTTTTTTAATGATTTTCAATTAATTAAATTATAAATAAATTAAAAACTTTCGATAACTTGAAATATCATTAATTAATATGGTTTGCGTTTATACATTAGAGTTTTGTATAGAAATATACACCTTGACTGTATATAGAATCTTGCACAATAAAAAATTTTCAGTATTTACACAAATTACAATTGCTTCACTAATTTTTTTTAAATAATATGTATATTAAATAATTCTGTAGTGAATAAGATAAGGAGAAATATATATAGGGAATGATTCCAGTGATCATTCACTTCCCTCCCTGCTTGTCCTTATTCTTATTTATTATTATTTTATTCCTATAAATTTATCAAGATATTATTTAATTATACTTTCCTTAATTTAATATTGTTTAAAGTTAAAAGTTAGTTTTTGTTTTCTTTTTATTAATTCTTGATTCTAGTTTAAGTCATATAGATCAATTTCCTTTGCGCCCTTAAGGTCAGAAATTAATTTTATTAAATGAAATAAATATTATTCACATTTGTTGGGGTTTAGTTACATCATATTTCCTCCCCCCTTAAGATAATATTTATTTCATGAAAGGATTGACATTTTAGAATTTTAAAATAAAATAAAATTTTAAATCAAATTTCAAATATAGATACTGATATAGAACTTTCGTCTTTTTGTGCACCCGTAGATGGAGCTTTAATGGAATTGGGGGTAAAGGTCTAAGTTTTTGGAATTTTGGTGTTTTTGGTAGTTGAAGTTCGAAGTCTACCCTTTTCTGAATTGTTGACTTTTTTAGAATAGGATTAGATATAATTGGTCCTTGGACCCTTACCTCTTGCAATTCAATTTCTTCTCTAGCTGGTTTTCTTATATTCCGTTCAACACTATTTTTATTTAATGCTACCAACAGGTGTGTCACTGAACTAAAGATGGCTCCCAGTAACTTCGTTCACCATTCGTATAATGTGTGTAGAGCACATCCTCGTATTATTAAGTCAACCATCATTTTAATAAGTTGGCATAATAGAAGTGTCATTATTATTCCAGAACTTATATATTCCTCGTACTTTTTAACAATTTTATTCCAGGTGCTTTCGGCAATATGCGACAGTGTGTTTTCTGTAAGAAGGTTTTTCATAATATCATCCTTTACAGAACTTGAACTCTGCGTGATATGTGTTATTGTATTGATGATTGCTTTTTTCTCAAGTGGGAAGAGTAATCTTTCCTCGAATTTCTCTAAATCTTGCTGAGAGTAAATTCCACTGGTGGCCAGTGAGCTTAGCTTTTCTGGTTCCCAATCTTTTGATATTCGTGTTTTAAAAATTGTAATATTTTTCTCTATTATTCTTGGTTTCGGCAGCAGATTTATCCAATTTCCATCTATTTTATAGTAAGGAGGAATTATGGTATCGCAGTCAACCTGTGTTCCTGTTTTCACCAATATATGTGTTTTTGGTGTAAGGAACCATGTTGTGTTACCAGCTACAACTGGAAGCTCTTCGTAACATTCCTTGGTGTGATGTATTTTCACATTTGTGGGTGTACATTTTATTATATGTACAGCCTCTCCCGCAAGTTTGACGAGGTATCCTGGTTTTTGCATTATATTGTAGGCAAACTCGTCTGGGGAATTGGATGCTAATGATAAGGAATATTGAATTTCCCTCCTTTCTACTTCGCACATTTTTGTCAACATATTTAAATATATAATTTTAAATTGCATTCTAAAATGCCTTTCTACGTATACGAATTTTGCATTAATGTAAGAAAAAATATTTATATTGACATAATCTCTTTCTTGTCTAATATCGTTATCGAATAAAACATTATCTACCTTTTTATAAATAAACAATTTTGGGTGTTATGTTTTCGTGATGATTCCATTGCAGAATTTAATTTTTTCGATCGCTGTTAATGAGAAAGATAAATTGTATGTATTTACAGTATAGATCATTTCATTATTTCGAGATAAATGTTTGTTACAGTACCACTATATAAGGTATCATATTTATTATTAAGGCAATTTTCATCTGAGAAGTGTGTCCAAAATGTATAACCTGCTTGTATATCTATGCAATGTTCGTCGGAGAATTTGCAAACTGTTCCTGAACTTAAATGTATTTTGTTATTATTCAGATTAACTTTTCCATATTCTTCGGTAAGTGTAATTTTTATAATGCCCTGAACAAGAACTTTATCCCAACTTCCGTAGCTATCAGCATATGTCCCTCCTAAACACGATCTTTCTGTTACTTTCCCCGCGAGGTCGATTCCTACAGTTTTTGTTTCGTTTACTCTAATGTCGGCTATTGTGTGTGAGTTATCATATTTAAATATTCCCGTTTCATGAATAAATTTACATCTTTCTGCACTAACTTCATATAAATATTCTTGTAATCCGTTTTCCACAGGCCCTAGATGACTAAACATTCCGCAATTATAAACTGTACGAGAAATTTCGATTTTGCACTGAATAACTCTACTACTTTTAAATTCCGCTAACTGTAGTAATTCTATCGTTGTGTTTGATATCTGTAGATCATCTTCGTGAAAATCGCATTCTCCCGTGTCCACTAATGAGTATGATGATACTACTGGATCTGCTGAACCGCAATTAGAACCAATAATGGCGTGATTTGTTTTAAAAATCGTTAGAAGTACAATGATTGAAAGATACATGGTGTCCATTTCCTGTAAGATAATTATGTTACTATTCTTTATTATTTAATTATGTTACTATTATTTATTACCAAGGCTTAATTTATTCGTATGGACTGTTTTTGCCTTCCCTTTATAGTCTATGACAACATTATTATTTTTATTTACTTTAATAATGTCGAAAGGGCCATGATAATGATCTTTTTCAAGCTTCTCTGGCTTAGGTTCTTTGATCAACCATACTTTATCTCCCATTTTAAATTCTCTTGGGTTAATAAATCTGTCATAATATATCTATGATTTTTCTTTTGACATTATTAATTTTTGTTTTGCTATTAAGGCAATTTCTCTCATATTATTAATCAGTTTTTCTAAATATCCATTATAGGTTGGTAATAATTCTGATTTTTTTACTGGTTCGCTAGACAGAATTCTAGCAGGGCAGGCAAAAACTAGTTCATATGGTGTGAATTGATGACTAATATGTACACTAGTATTATAATGAAATTGTGCAAAATCTAATAGTTCATCCCATTCATATTTTTTTGTAAAAAAAATTTTTTAAATATTCACACAACGGATGATGTGCTCTTTCTAATGAACCATTAGATTGCGGAGAGAAAGCTGTAGTTTCAATTTTATCAAATTTAAACCTTGTAGCTATCTGTTTAATTATTTTACTAGTGAAATTTGCCCCTCTATCGGTTAGTACTATCTTTGGACATCCAAATATACATATAAATCTTTTTATAAAAGCATCTAAAACCGATTCTGCTGTTTGATCTTTTAAACATACTAAGATTACAAATTTTGATAATTGATCCTGTATAGATAAAATATATTTATTATTATTTTTAGTAAGGTTATATGGTCCTACAATATCCATCGCGATTTTATCGAATGTTTTCCCCGGTGTATCTGTGTATAATCATTGGTTGTTTAGTCTTTTTCCGCTTTAATGTATTTCTTTGACAATCTTCACATTTTTTTATTCTATTTTGGATGTCTGATTTTAAGTTTTCCCAAAAATATTTTTCCTTCAGTCTATTGTATGTTCTATTTACACCTGAATGTCCTCCTATCGTAGAGGAGTGATACATGTGAAAAATTTTATCCCTGTCTTCAATTTTTACATATTCAATATTATTTAAATATACTATTACCTTTATATTTGTATTGCTAAATATTTCTTTTAATATTTCCTCTATTTCTAACTAACTTATATTTAAAATTTCTATATCCTTAGAAATACTATAAATACATACATTTTTAGTAATTAATAAATCGTTTAATTTATTAAATAATTGTATTAAGCCTTCTTTAATTAATTTACATGACGTAGATGTATCTATGTATAACGTGAATAATTTTCTATTGTCTGTATTTATTATCTCTATATTATTTCCTGTTAATGATAGCTTTGGTTTTATATTCTTATTTTTCATTAATATTTCCGTATACTTATCTCATGATTTTCCTTTTAAATTTATTAAATTAACAATATTATCATTTCTGAATTGTATAGAATTTTTAGAATAAATTATATTATTCAGTTTTTGTATAGTTGTGTTTTTATTATTTTCTATAACTTTTTATTTTTGCAATTTGGGGTTTTTTGTATTATTTTTCCTCGGTCTTCCTCTTTTTGCTTCCCGTAATTTTTGTGCAACTGTATTGAATCTTTCGTTAGTTTCTGTCATAGTTCCGCCGAAAATAATTATATGGTCGATGAATAGGAAGCATATTTTACCGCTTAAATCGCCTAAAACTGTATTTAAAACTCTTTGAAATGTACGCGGTGAGTTTCTCAATCCGAAAGGTAAAAGTCGAAATTTAAAACGTCCCAATGGATTAATGCTAAATGCAATTTTATGTATATCACTTGGTTTCATAGGAATTTGGTGAAACCCCGATTTTAAATCTACAACGTGATAAAACTTAGTTTTCCCCAATTGATCGAATATTTCTGTAATGTTTGGGAGTAAATATGGATCTGGAACTGTCTTTTCGTTTAGTTTCCTGTAATCTATTACTAAACGCCATCGTTTTTTTCCGTCTGCTAACTGTTTTTTTGCTACAATCCATGCTGGAGCATTAAAAGCACGTTTGAGTTTCGAACTAGATCATTTGTCATTAATTTTTGAGTTTCCTCTATCGCGATTTCTTTTAATTTATGAGGTAAAGGAAATTGCTTTACGTATACGGGTTTATCATCTGTTAAATTTATTCCATGTTGTTCAACATTACATGATCCTAAACTATCTCTCTCTAGCCAAAATATATCCTTATTTTTCAATACTAGATCCTTAATCATTGTTTTACTATTTTCAGGCAAGTTTTCGTAACATATTTTTTTTAATAATCTTTCTTCTCTATTTGTTCATTTGTAAATTACGGTTTGATGTCAAAATAAAGAAACGAAGAAACAAAAAAAAGGGGAAATAACATAATAAGGCAGGAGTTATAAATTGTATGTGGATGTATGAGTGAGAGATAGGTTTGATAAATAAATACCGTAATTAAGAATAGTATAAGTATACATATATATTAAAGCAGTAGAAAATAATACATAGATTAACAATACAACAGAAACATAATAATAAACCCTTATAAACTATCGCAATACTGCGCGAATCGAATGGCCATTCAATAGAAAGGATTCTTACATTACTTACTTCGCTCGCAAACACACCTCGCAATCCACACATATACAGAAAACGGAAGATCGGAGAATCCGACAACGCCGCGGAAGTGCTCACAGCACGTCCCGACGTCTCGGGAAGCCTAACGCTGCAGGATTGGATAACCAAGATAGCGTCCTTTGGGCGGTCACGTCGACTTATCGGCCGTGAACCCACGCACACGAGGAGTAAGATTTTAGGAGGTTGTCCTCGGGGCAGGCTCCGTCGACCCTTCGAGCACAAGCTCTGCGCACGAGAGACAAGCACACCTAACCTGATACTCCCTTTGGCACACACTTAACACGCAACGCAAAGGTTCGCAGTTGAAGCACAGGAAGAGAGAAGCTCGACACGTGTGTCCCTGCTAATGGCGCTCGGCCGACTGACTCGGAAAAACGCGAGTGCGCGCGTTGTCCGCCGATAGGCGTGCTGCCCCCGCCACCCGCCATTGGCGCTCGCAGTCTCCCGGTCAGTGCTAGAAAGCGCGCGCGAATTCAAAACTCACGTAAACAGATGTATTTATCCGTGAGATTGATGGCGCGTAAAAATGACGCGAACACTATTATATTCTTTTAAATCTTGTACTGACTCATTTTTTCCTATAAAATTTATTGATCCCAAATTTAAAATTTCATTTTCATCTACGTTAAAGTCTTCTGTTATCTGAAAACCTTCAGGTAAATTGTCTATTTCATAAGATATAAAGCTATATTCTTTTTCATTTCCATAGAGTTTATTATATTCTTCTAAATCTACTTCAATCTTTTTATTCATTATTGTCAAAAATTTTTTATAATCTGTTGATTCGATTTCCTCAAAATCGATTGCTTGGTCATTATTTTCAAAAGCAATATTAATATTATTTATTAATGACTTAATATTATTTTCGTCATCTTCCAAAATTTTCTCATAATGTAAAGCATTTATATTTTCTGGTAGAATTTCATTTAACAACTTTTTTTGTAAATCCTTTCCTTCTGCCTCTACTATTGGAATCGTATTTAAAATTTTCGTAACGTCATCATAAAATGTTATTTCTGAATTTATATTTACTTCATTTTTATTGATTAACTCAGGTTCATAAGATATTAAACAAGATGATTTCTCTATTTCATCCTCAATTTGAAAATTTTCAGTTTTTTCGTTTATTTGTATTACTTGTTCACAATCCCTATGAATTACGTGTGTTGAATTTTGTTTCTCATTCGTATGTTCCAACATTTTCTTTAAAAATTCCTTTTGTTCTATCGTTACTCTTGATTTAATTTCTTTATCTGTTTTTTGTCCGTTTTCAGTTATTATATTGAGATTATGGTTTAGTTTATGGGCTGGTTTTAGCTTGATTTTATTATTATTTACTTGTAAATTACCCTCGTCTAGTCTTAATTTTTGTTCAGTAAGATTTTTAATTCCTAAAATTCCATCGTAGGGTAGACAAAAATCTTCTGGTGCATCATGAAAATCAATATTTAGTCCATTGATTTTCATTTTTATTACTCCTAATGTCTCAATAGTTTTATCTGTGATACCGGATAAACGAATTTTTCTATTTTCCAAAATTATGTTAGAAGGTATCTGATTTCCTTTGATAATATTTAATTGAGCTCCACTATCTACGAGTAAATTACATACTTTACTTGTGTATGGATTCTCTATTTCGACGAACTGCAGTGAGTTTTCCAATTTCAGAAAATACATTGCAATCTTTGTCGCTGTTATTTTTTCTTGTATTTTTTCCTTTTCGACACTATTTATTTCTGGTTCGTGAAAATCAATTGAGTTTATTTCGTTAACATTTTTACCTTCCGATTTCCACACAGTCCACTCATTTTCAGAAGAATTTGTTAGTTTTCCGAATTTTGTTGATTAAATACTGATCGCGAAGTACATTCCTCAGTTGTGTGAGTCGTGTTCTTACAAATTTTACAAAATTTATTTAATTTATTTTGTAGCATCTTGATTTCATGGCAATTGTCTATTTGATGTCCATTTTTATTGCAAAAAGAACATTTAATTTGTGCCGTCAGACTTTTTAATTTTCTACAATCTTCCAACGTATGCCCGGTGAATTTACAATATTCGCATTTTATACCTTGTGTATTAAAGTTTCCCCGATAGTTACTATTTGAATTATTTGAGAAACTATGACCATTTTGATGATTTGTTCGGAAAAATCCGTTTCTATTTTTATCTCGATGTTCATAGGCTTTATTTGAAGGGTTTTAGTTGTTACTCTGGAATGTATTTTGTTGATTATTACTCCTTTTCCTACAAGCTTTTGCTGAATGTCCTGTCGTGTCGTATAATTGACAAATTTCTTTCTTCTGAGAGTTTTGTTGTCTATTTTGCATAATTAAAACTTTTACGCTCTCGCAATCCGCGGTTTCGTGACCTTCAACCGCACATATCGCGCACCATATCGTTCTTTTGTTTATCGTGCAGTATTTCATTAAATGCCCGAGGTTGTTGCACCTCTGACACAATGCTGACGGGTAATTTTTAGCTGTGTGTGACGCGCTGCCACAGGCGTCGCATGCTTCCGTAATTCTTACCGAATTATTGCACGTAAGCGGATCGTATCCTCTTTCCTTACATCTCCAACACAGCTCATATTCTGCAATAGTAGGACATTGCGTAACCTCGTGCCCCATATTTTGGCAGTATTGACAATGATTACTCTGCATCTTATTTAACTTACACGTATTTATTGAGTGGCCTTCCGTACTACACAATTTGCAATTTAATTTTATTATATGCTTAGCTGTTCTGCAATGATATGATACATGCTCCTTACTTTTACAATAGACACATGAAGCTTTCATGCAAAATAATGCTTCGTGATTTATTTCCTTACATAAGTTTAATTGTGTTTGGAATTGGAGTTTCGCATATTAAACAATATGCTCGTAGTATCATTCCTTAAGCTATTTTGCTTTTTTAAGTTTGATTCTATTTCAATTGCTTTTTGTACTGCGTTATCCATGTCTTGGTGTTCTCCGAGTTCGATTCTAATTTCTTGTTTTAATCCTTTTTTAAAACTACTGAGTATGTCGGTTTTTAATCCAGTTTTATATTCTGTTAAAATTTCTCCTGTTACATTAGGTTCTAATTTTTTTAATTCTATTATTTGTGTACCCAATACTCGTAATTTGTTTGCAAAACATAGTACATCTTCATCTGATTTTTTAATCTGTTGTGTTAGTTTTCCGTATAATGAATGTATATTATCCGTTGATGGATATATTTTACGTATTGTTTTAATAAAAGTTTCAATATTTTCAATTTCTACATTTGCTAATGCTTTATAAATTTCCCCTTTGAGTTTTATTTTGAGGATCTGTACTAGGTTTGATTCATCATTAATCGATATTATTCTTTTTGCTTGTTTTAATTTTTTTATATATTCCTCTAATTGGATATTTTTCCCGTCAAAATCCGGTACTAATTTTGCAACTTCTTTAAGTGGTAATTTTAATGCTTGATTTGCCATTTCTGGTTCTAGATTTATTAAATCTTCGTTTATTTGAATTGCTGGCTGTTCGTTATTACTTGTATTATTATCTCTAGCTAAAATCAAACTTTGTTCATTCAAAAATCCTCCTATATCCGTGTAGTCGTGTTGCCTGCCGTTTTCAAAATATATTGAATCCTCAAAAAATGCAGGACTCTGACTTGGTGTCTTCGGTGTATGAAAATTAGTTGGTGATGTAATATCTTGTTTTAATTCCGGAATTAAAAGATTATTTATATTTTTTGTAGATTTGTTTTTGTCTGTGAAGTCTTGTGTAGAGTATGTAATGTTCTCGTTTGGTTCTAAGGTAGCTATAATTCGTGAATCTGGTTTTTCTGATACATTAAGATCTGCTTTCGAAGTCGTTGGAATTGAAAGTTTTTCTGTTTTTCCCTCTGTTATTGAGTTAATTGGTACGCTATGTGATAAATTTTTAGGCACGTTTATGCTCGGAGGTGATCTTGGTACTCTCGGTTTCCTTCCAAAAATATTAGCTTCTTTACTTTTCTCGTCTATTTGCTTTTTAAGTTCTGGATTTCTTTGAGTCGTCTGTCTGGTTAAAATCCCTTCGTTTCCCTTATTTCCTGCGTTTTTCTGATATGACATGACATATTACTCTTTTGCCTATGATATACTTAATATTGCTTCCCCCAGAGGAAGCTTTGTGATAGTAAATTTTTAAGTTGTTGTCAAAACATGTTATAATTGTGTTCCGAGGTGTTAGGAATCAAAATACATGGTTTTTGAAAAATGTCTGTATGGATGTGTGTGTGTGTGTGTGTGCGTGTGCGTGTGTGTGTGTGTGTACACGCCTGGATCTCAGCTTCTACTCGGTCGATTTTGACCGGACAGGTCTCATTTCCTTGTTTTTTTTGCGTGATGGCGGGTCAAAAATCCGTTTTTTGATTGGGGAGATGGGTTTTTGTTTTTTTTCAAATTTTCGATTTTCTCAAAACTATTTTTTGATTTTTTTAATGATAGGATCGAGTCGTTCGAATCTGATGGGTAGCGTTCGAAAGAGAATTAAAATACCTATATTTTCTAAAAAAAAAAAAGTTTCTAGCTATCACGGTTCTTTTGTTATTAACAAAAACGTGTTTTTTTTTTAGAAGCTTATAACTCCTAAACTTAACGGTCAATTTTTTGAGAAAAATCATGATAATACAAAATATAAATAGCTATAATCTGTTAAAATTTGAATACATTCTGTAGACTAGATTTTGAGTAAAAAATTGAAAAATGAAAAAAACCAGTTTTGTATGCCCAACCATTACAAGAGTAAAATTGACTTAATGGCTTCAAAATTCCTTTTAGAGGTAGATTTTTTATAGTTCTCGGTCGAGTTCTTTGGGCAAAATGATTGGTCCATAAATTTCAGAGATATTTGAGGTTAAAAATTTTTTGACATTTTTTTAAAATCGTAATTTCTCGAGAACGGCTCTATGTATCTGAATGGGGTAGGTGGCATTGGAAAGTGAATTAAAATACCTATATTATATAAAAAAAATTAATTTTCTATCTATCACGGTTCTTTAGTTATCATCAAAAACAAAAACGTGTTTTTTTTTTAAAACTCATAACATAACTCCAATGATGTTATCATCAGTATATTATAAAAGTATATAGTATTGGCGTCAAAATGTAATATGTTTAAATTTTCAAGATTGAATTCTTGAGTTTAAGTATTCAAAACTGATGAATAATTAAAATAGTATAAGAGTAGGTGGCGCTTCGATTGGGGTAGCGTGTAGTGCAGTATATATTCCGGCCGGGTCCTACAAGCTGTGGGTTAGTCACGAATCCCGCAGTACTGCATACACGCCTACACGGTGCGGTGCGTCGTGCGTTGTGCGTACATATAAGGGATTTTCTAGTGCTTTGATAATTTGTCGCCATATTGGAAATTATAGGAAATTATATCATAGGAAATTACGGATTAGTTTGCCCCCATATTGGGAAATATAGCATTTATCTTTTCTTCATGACATCGATTAACCGCAACAAGTAGAACTGGACTTGATAAGGTAAATGATTTATGGATTTATGTACCTCTACATTCATTAAATAGATAAAGGTTCACCCCGGCAGAATTTATAAAGAATCCATAAAGCATTTACCTTATCAAGTCCAGTTCTACTTCTTGCGGTTAATCGATGTCATGAAGAAAAGATAAATGCTATATTTCCCAATATGGGGACAAACTAATCCATAAAGCATTTACCTTATCAAGTTCTAGGTTAAGCTCAATACGGCGACAAATTATCAAAGCACACGGGAAAAAAATAACATTGGACCAACTGCGCTCTCCCGTAACTCTAACTTGAGCTGTTCAGTAAGCGAGATTCAGTTGAATCAACGATAGCAACTCAGGTTAAAGTTACTGGAGTCATCAGTAAAAACTTTGTTTGTGTCTCGAGGTCGCGGTCATGGGACGGTATTTACTGAACTCTTAAGTAGATTTTACCTGACTCCGCAGTTGTGTCTACGCGAGTAACCGCCCAGTAAAAGCAACTCACCTAACCTCAGTTACGGCAGCTTTATTTTTTTCCCCGTGCACCTCTCCAAAGGTGCGGCACCTGAGCCCTCGTGCGTAGGACTGCTCCGATTTGGTAGGCACCTATCAGCGCCGAGAGGTTGCGTATAGGCGCTTCCGTAATAATTAAATGTCAACCAATTACACTGCGATCCAAAAGAACAGTCAGCGAGGCGCAGCGCGGTCAAGTGAGGGTGCAGAGCACTAAGGGACTGTCCACATAGCGTCTCATGTGCCTTGTTCCTTGTCTCATGTCTCAAGCGCAAAAAAAATCGTAGTCCGATTTCTTATACATTTATAGTTTATGGCAATAGAAAACTATACAGAAAAAATGACCATAGATTCGAAATTATTAAGATTGCGGACAACAACTTTTTTCGCACTTGAGACATGAGACAAGAGACAAGGCACATGAGATTAAAAAAACACATTTTTGTTAATAACAAAAGAACAATGATAGCTATAAATTTTTTTTTTCTTAAAAAATATGAATTATGAAATATAAAAAAAAACACGTTTTTGTTAATAACAGAACAACTCTGATAGCTATTTGTTTTATTATAAAATATAGATATTTTACTTCTATTTCAAATGATAACTTTATTTATCAGCTCAAAATTTATATAAATTTGATATAAATAATAAATAAAAATAATAAATAAATAAATAAATTTAAAAATTAACAATTTTTAATGTTCATAAATGAATTTAATTATAATTAAAGGAATCAAGAAATTACGGTTGAGGAAGCTACGGGCCAATGAATTGGCAGCGGTTTTTTTTTTAACATACGTCTTTATTATTAATTCAACTATTTTTCCTGTATATATTTTGTAATTGTTTATTTCACGATATAATTTATTTATTTATTTGTCACTTTTATAAATCTTTTCCGTTTGCTTAGTTTTTAGTGTTTTATCTTTTATTGTTTTAAAATGTAATGTTTATTTATGCAATTATTATTTAATTGATCAATTTGTTTAATATTATTATTCGTTTTCTTGAACTGCGTTGATCGTTATTCTATGTTTTTTTTCCGCATAATGTATTTTCGATTTATGTGATCATTGTTCTTAATTTTTGTAATTATAATTTGTTTTTATGATATTTTGTTTTATCTATTGTAGTATTTTCTCTTGGTTTTACTTTTATATCTTTTTATTATTGATTTTTTTCAAATTCTTACTTGTATTAGACTGCTATTATCTTTCGCGTAATATATCTTGATTTCACTCTGTAAATTTATCTTTTCACTTGCTATTTCAGCTATAACTTGTTATATAATTTGTTGTTAATAACTCGACGAGCCGTACTTGCTTATCTTCCGAAATTTCGGCGATTCATGCTACAATGATCCCCCCAACTTCTTACTGTAAAGCAAGAAGCTCGGACTTATTCTATGTTAGTTTTATTTATATAAGAATATTTTCCTCATCTTTCAAAAGTTTATTTGAAAACGTTTATAGTTTGATTTAGGTGATCTAGCGAACTTTCATTCGATCGGTACCGGAACCACTGTTACGTTCCGAAAAATAGTTATTTTTATTCTTTTATTTTAAATAGTTTAGTGAACTAATGTTCGATTCGTACCGGAACCACTGTTAAGTCTTGAGATTCGAGGAAATACTCTTATATTTATTGAATTTGTTATGGTTATATTTGAATGATATATATATATATATGATTTATATTACCTTTACTCTCTGGGCGTAGGCTCTCGTAAATAATAACCAGCTGATTTGTTAGATGCACTATTTATTGGCAAATATAAATTTTATAAATAAGACAATAATATTTACAATTTATTCACTTGGTTTAACAATGTATAATACCGATAACGTATTAAATTGATATAATTGCTTTACTATTATTGGCTCGTATTGGTTTGTATAAAAATAATAATCGTTTCTCCTATTGTCGGCTGGACTGGTACGGAGCTCACGACTTTTGCACGATTACTGATTTTGTGTGTCGAGGGTCGCCGTATTTATTAAGCGGTTAATTTGGGTTAAAGATGATTTTGACGCTGAGTCAAAATCATCTTTTTAAAAAAATTTAGTGAACATTTAAATATCATCATTTCGATTTCAGACTAAGAAGTGCTGATTCTAAACAAAGTTGCGATGAGTGGTTGGTTTCACAAGGTCAGTGGCTCGCTACGTCACGCTGGCTGTTGCGTAGCCGAAATTGCTGTACTGTTAAAATTCGCACTCGCATCGTTTTGTGCGTCAAGGAAATGAATATTGGAATTTAATAACGTCACAGACATATCAGTTTATAATTTGTCTTGCCCCATCGCGATGCCGCTTGTATTGGAATGCAACGTTGTTGAAATTCGTATACACGTCGTGTGTTTCAGAAAATTACTGATGAGAAAATATGAATATAGATTTTAATTTTAGAGATACGTCACAGACGTAACAAGTAAACAACAGTCTCCGTGATGGTGCGACGACTGCGCGTAAGAACGCGGTGGCCACACAGAAAGGCACAGCTACTACGCCTTTTTCGAGCTAGCTAGCATATCCACGTTACGCGTGCTACCTATACTCTGAGTGTACACGGAAAGAAATTTGTTGAGAAAAACGTATGGACTTGAGTGATGAGAATTTCGTGTCTCTCGTCGTTGCTTAAATCCCAACGATTTGTACTAATTATCGTATGTCTCGTAATCCGTGTAAAAAAAACACAACAGCCATGACGTCTAGGGGCCAATTTCTTGTAATTGTTCAATAGATAACGTACACAAAACCCATTACGCGCTCGATGCTTTATTTCCATAAGCCTCGTTCGATTTTCGTATCGCAACCCTTTTTAACTAAAGGTGTGATATACGTGCTGTGCTTGGTGATTGAGTAGGTGGAGGGGTCGGTGGAGGGGGGTGGAGGGGCGTGGAGCGGTAGACACACTTCAAAATAACGTAAAATTTGAAAGAATTTCACCGTAAAAAGTGGAGGGGAAGTGGTGGGGAGATGGAGGGGAAGTAGGGGGGTGGAGGGGGTAGGTACCCATTTTGAGCCTTACAACTATATATATGTATATATATATATATATATATATATATTCTTATTATAATTCTCTCTTATTAGATTCTCGTGGTGCATTACGATTTTTTAACATACCAGCTGGAAAGTTCGTTTCATGCATTTTTTATAAAGCATGTAGATAAACGAGAATACATAAATTGTTAATATATAAAATTCTTTCTTAAAAAAAAGATGGCTATTTATTTTGATTGGTTAATGGGTAAATATGCGGTAGAGTGGCGCTAAGATTTAAAAAGTTTTTGTTTGAATTTAATATTTCAATTTAAGGGGGTGCCATACTCAATTTTTACCGACTGAGTCGATTCAGCTGTTTTAAGCTAATAAAAAAGAAAATACACCGAATTATGCAAAATGAAGAGAACATTGCTCTAAGTTTCACAATATTCTACCTTCCTGCCAAATTTCAAGTCAAAATATCAATTCGTTTTTGTATAAACTTTGAACAAAATTTCGAGGTGGACGGAGTGTGATGTCAAAATTTTGTTCAAAGTTTGCGCAAAAACGAATTAATATTTTGACTTGAAACTTTTCAGAAGGGTATAATATTGTGAAACTTAGAACAATATTCTCTTGATTTTACATAATTTGCAAAAAAAAATAGGTTATTACCTATTATCATATGGGTAATGTGTAACATCGCCGCAGAGCGATGGCAATGGCGGCGACACTGTTGGCGTTGCCCGTGTGCGTGTCAGCGTGTACGCCCAAGCGCATGCGCTACAGGCTGCAGCATAGCTGCGCGCGCGTCGTCGAGTTAGGTACATCGCGTTGCGGACTGCCGTATATTCTAACCCCAAACGTAAATGACCGAGTGCGTCAACACCCGGTCATCCTGCCGACGATCGTTCACGATGAAGACTTGGAACAGCAGCGTTGGCTGCACGAGCAGCGCGAACGTCTCGCCGACGCGATGGTCAAGGAGAAGTTGCACAAAAAACCGAGCTATCAGGAAACCATAAACTCGGAGCATCGGCCGAAAATGCTGCTTGATTAGTTTATGGAGAGCAGTGGTCTAGAAACCAGGACCTTTCCCGGTTGGCCTAAAGAAACAGGCAGTGCTTTAATCATCTTGGAGCTCACTTAGATTTATGTGCTTTCTCATCTTGGGATAGATTGAAGTCTGCTCTCATGGCTCTTGGTTTGAAATGCAGTGATAGTTAGGAAGAAAAAGATCAAAGATTATTTAGCACAAAGGAAGAGGCTATACTTGATCCTATTTTATTGGCAAAGAAGAATCTAAGGAAACCAGGCAGGGGTAAGAATGTAGAAAATCAAAAGGAAGTAGCAAGATTGCTCAAATAGTATCTAATCAGAGCGTATCCACAAAAGAAAATGTACAGAGGAAGCAAGCTAGAACTGAAGGCGAACGTGGAGATTCTGATTCTGCGGCAAGTGCAAATGAATCTAAGGAAAATGATTACAATGAGCTGCCCTGTAATCTTAAGAATTTGCCTCTTGGTTGAGATGGAAAACCCTGCTGTGAAATCTGTGGTAATTTCATGTACAAAGGTCCAAAAGCTTTTCAACGTCATTTTGCTGAATGGAGGAATGCACATGTAAGTAACTTGTAAATAAGTCATAGATCCGTAGCTCCTGCATTCCTATCAGAGTTCGTACAGTTGTTGTTTCTCTCCAGCATATTAAAAAGTTACAATTGAAGAATTATGCAAAGATTTGTGGAGTATCTGTATCTGTAACCTCAAGTACCACGAGGTAAAGTTTAAAAGTACTGTATAATGATCTGTATAATGATAATGATGCATCTGTATAATGATCTGTATAATGATGTATGATTCTTTAGTTATTTATTTAATCAGTTTTACCCTAACCTACATAATATAACACTTAACCTAATTTAATTGCACATTTTCAAGTATATAATCACACTTTTTCATATGACATTAATATTATTTCTATATCCTTATGTACTAATGTCAGTATGAGTGAGAATCCTATCGACTCTCCACTACTCTCTGCTCCCTTGTGTGAACAGGCTTCAGTTGCATGGAATGGTTTGTTATCATTTTAATAACTTAGGTAGTTAAAAATTATTTGAATAACTTATCAGCTACAGTTCTACAAAGTGAAATATTTTGGTAGTTATAATTCATTGTAGCTTATAGAATTAATAAAAGAATAATATATAGATAAATAAGGCCCCAAAGGTGTTGAAATTTATTGTTCTTATCCAATATCGATTAACCAATGGATTGTGTATATTAATGAATTTGAGTTTGAAATCATTCTGAAATGTCATAAAGCTTTCAAGAAAGGTATTTTAGTTTATTATTACAGATATTGCAACTTTTTTTTTAGTAATTTATAATAAAATCATTAAAGTGAGTGCGATACATGAATTTTAGTTTACAACAGTTCTTCTAACTTCCTGAAGCTTCGAAGAATAGTAGATTTTCTTACAAGGGGCGAAAATGGCACTTTCGCAGGCACGTGATATGACGACCGAGACGAAGCCGAGGCCATGGCATGGAGGAGTTCCATTTAACCCCCGTGTAAGAAATAGTATTTTAATTAATCAGTCTAGAAAAGTCGAAAATCATCGTCTTTCCTGGTGACACCAACTCTGCGCAGTATTGTTTTTATTTTCGCCCTGTACTTTGATAGCGTTAGCGACTTCACGTCGTTCTTGTAGTTTGCAGGTTATATTTTTCAATTTTATTTTACCTGTCGCAATTGGTTGTTTCCGATGCGCGCGTTTATGTGTGTTCGATGTCCGCCCAACATTTGCAGCACGAGCGTAGCGAGTAAATAAACCACCCATTAACAATGGGTAATTAGCTACTGTTTACATAACAGTTATACCCTCTTGACACCTCCGTGTAATATGATACGCGCTATACCAGTCCATGTACTAGAGAGAGAGAGAGAGAGAGAGAGAGAGAGAGAGAGAGAGCGAGAGAGAGAGAGAGAGAGAGAGAGAGAGAGAGAGAGAGAGAGAGAGAGAGAGAGAGAGAGAGAGAGAGAGAGAGAGAGAGAGAGAGAGAGAGAGAGAGAGAGAGAGAGAGAGAGAGAGAGAGAGAGAGAGAGAGAGAGAGAGAGAGAGAGAGAGAGAGAGAGAGAGAGAGAGAGAGAGAGAGAGAGAGAGAGAGAGAGAGAGAGAGAGAGAGAATGTTTCCAAATAATTAAACATGATTTTTTTTTATCAATTGAAGCTAATGCGCGAATATTTTTATATTAATTAATAAATGAAGCTAATGGCTATTACGGGCAATCGATAAAGGATAAGGAAGGTGCCTAACTTATCAATCATCGATTTTATTCTTTTGACATGTGTATACTTACACATCTCTAATTATTCTAAGCTATTAGAGTAAAGCAGTCAAGGATATTAATGCACAATTATTTTAATAATTTTAAAGTGCAGTCAAGAATTTTTAAAGGATGAGGAAAGGAAAGGTAAACGTATAGGATGAAAAAATGAGAACGAAAAAAATAACGGCCCAGGTCGGGATCGAACCGACAACCTTCTGCATACCGGGCAGCTACGCTACCATTTGCGCCACTGGGATGACGATTCTATCAGGACCCTAACCGGTTCTTAATCGTTCTCAATTTTTTATTTCCCCCAAACCCCCCCGTCTGCGTTATTAAGCCAAAGCAGACAGTGTTAATTTATCAATAGAATTTTTATCCTATACGTTTACCTTTCCTTTCTTCATCCTTTAAAAATTCTTGACTGCACTTTAAAATTATTAAAATAATTGTGCATTAATATCATTGACTGCTTTACTCTAATAGCTTAGAATAATTAGAGATGTGTAAGTATACACATGTAGAAAGAATAAAATCGATGATTGATAAGTTAGGCACCTTCCTTAACCTTTATCGATTGCCCGTAATAGCCATTAGCTTCATTTATTAATTAACATAAAAATATTCGGGCATTAGCTTCAATTGATAAATTAACATTGTCTGCTTTGGCTTAATAACGCAGACGGGGGGGTTCTGTGGAAATAAAAAATTGAGAACGATTAAGAACCGCTTAGGGTCCTGATAGAATCGTCATCCCAGTGGCGCAAATAGTAGCGTAGCTGCCCGGTATGCAGAAGGTTGTCGGTTCGATCCCGACCTGGGCCGTTATTTTTTTCGTTCTCATTTTTTCATCCTATACGTTTACCTTTCCTTTCCTCATCCTTTAAAAATTCTTGACTGCACTTTAAAATTATTAAAATAATTGTGCATAAATATCCTTGACTGCTTTACTCTAATAGCTTAGAATAATTAGAGATGTGTAAGTATACACATATAAAAAGAATAAAATCGATGATTGATAAGTTAGGCACCTTCCGTATCCTTTATCGATTGCCCGTAATAGCCATTAGCTTCATTTATTAATTAACATAAAAATATTCGCGCATTAGCTTCAATTGATAAATTAACATAAAAATATTCGCGCATTAGCTTCAATTGATAAATT
The DNA here is from genome assembly GCA_036365515.1 of Torymus aiolomorphi. Lineage (NCBI taxonomy): Eukaryota > Metazoa > Arthropoda > Insecta > Hymenoptera > Torymidae > Torymus > Torymus aiolomorphi. The sequence continues at coordinate 113,269,561 of CM070873.1, forward strand.
AACATTGTCTGCTTTGGCTTAATAACGCAGACGGGGGAGTTTTGGGGAAATAAAAAATTGAGAACGATTAAGAACCGGTTAGGGTCCTGATAGAATCGTCATCCCAGTGGCGCAAATGGTAGCGTTGCTGCCCGGTATGCAGAAGGTTGTCGGTTCGATCCCGACCTGGGCAGTTATTTTTTTCGTTCTCATTTTTTCATCCTATACGTTTACCGTTCCTTTCCTCATCCTTTAAAAATTCTTGACTGCACTTTAAAATTATTAAAATAATTGTGCATTAATATCCTTGACTGCTTAACTCTAATAGCTTAGAATAATTAGAGATGTGTAAGTATACACATGTAAAAAGAATAAAATCGATGATTGATAAGTTAGGCACCTTCCTTATCCTTTATCGATTGCCCGTAATAGCCATTAGCTTCATTTATTAATTAAATAAACATGAATTCATAGTAGACCATCCTTCTTTAGAGCACCACGCTCCCGATGCAAGACAGTTCCGCACCGAAGTCGTACACTTTCGCGACTTCCGCGCGGCAAAGTCACAATCCGCTGTATCGTATATGAGGTTAGGCTATTCAAAACATTGCTCACAGAGCTTTCGGTCGCGCGTGAAACAAGTGACGCACGCAGTGGGCAAAATGACTTCTTCTTCTAGTGTAAACAAACGGCGAGAACGCGTACTTTCGCCCGAGGAATAGAGAAGAGATATTTTAATTTATTGAAGCAGATATTAGAATTTTTTCATTGGTTTACAATAAAATGATTTAAGTGAGTATGGTACATAAATTTTAGTTTTCAACAGTTCCTGTAATTTCATTAAGCTTTAATAATACAATAAAATTAATAAACTTCTAATAAAAAGCAACCTAATCATAAAATATTTTGCTTCAAGAACTGAAGATGATGCTTTCTCTCTAATATTTTTAAAATTATTTGAAATAATATTTTTCTTATTTGAAATCAGATAAAATAAATGATGAAGATATAGTTATCTTAGAACCTGCTACAGCAAGTACAAGTGCTCATTTTTGTTTAAGCTTTCAGTGCTTTCTTAAACTTCAAATCGCTATAAATTCACGTATAATTGATCAAGAAACTTTCCTGGTGACTTATTTTAAAGTTTCTTCTTTATTCTATTAATATATTAATAAATGGGATAGTAAATAGATAGAGAAATGGCATAATTTTTTTAAAACGGCACGAGTTGAGAGCTTAGAAATAGAAAAAATCATCAATTCATCGACATCGAAAAAATAGAATTAGTTTTTTTAATGTATAAAATGTATTAAAATTTCAGAGAAAAAAATTATTGTTTTTTAGATATTTACATTTTTTTTAAATCGCCATTTTTCAATTTTTCATTGATAACTCTGTAAGATGAATCTTTAATCATCAAAATGAAAAATTTTCTTAAAACTAGATAAAATTCCTCATATTTTGAAAAAAGTCTCAAAAGGCTAAGAATTTACAAAGTTACAGCAATTTGAAAATTGAGGTACTTTTTAAATTTTGTAATCTCTATTTTTGCGCCTAATATTGATTTGTCTGTGGAGTAAAAAAAAAAATATATATTATGCAAAATTCCGAGATACGTGTTTCCTTAAATATGATTTAGAATACAATGGTATCGTTTTTAGGCGAAAAAATTCGATCTGTGACAGCCTGCCTGAATGGTATTAACCATTTGTGTTTCTTAAAGTACATAGAAAACATTAATTAAATTAATAATAGAAGTATAACATATACCTAATTTTGCTTTAATATCAGTTTTGTCCATCGATCTTCTACCAGGTCGCCTTCCCCGTCTTCCACTTTCTTTCCTTTCATTGCGAGATCCAACCTGTAATTCAAGTAGTAGAGGTAAAGTAATCAAGTAATAAAATACCTATTTAAGCTATAAATTTATTATAATTTTAGTGTCGAAAAATTGGAATATCCATTACAAGCAAGGAGAGAGCATAACCTTTGAGAAACTGATCTCAACTGGGCTTTGAGATACGGGCTACATGATATTCAATATGCGTTATTTTGTTAAAAAATCATATTCTTTCTATTAACTGTAACTCTGCAATTATGTACATTACGAATACGAATGAAAAGCCTTATTGAAAAAGACAAAAAAAGCTTCAATTTAAGTTTTATTTTGTCAAAAAATTTGATCTCTCTTGGTTTGCTTTTGACTTCTTCAGGCATTAATATTTTTTGATGAAATAAAGCTTCAGTTGAAGCTTTTTCTGCTTTCTTCTGTAACCTTTTTTGTTCGTATTAGTACCACAAATAATTAGAGTCACACCTACAACAGGGCCAACAAGAATTTACAACTGGTGCTGAACTTCGTTTTTACTCACCAGAAATGGATTTTTGAAGCCCAGTAGAGACCCATTTTTTAAAGGTTGTATATTCTCCATGTGAAGAGATACCTAGAATAAGTCAAAAAATCTTTCGAAAAAAAACATGTTTGGATTTTATTGATAGACTCTGCATTACCTGCTGGGTAATATTAAAATAAATGGAAGTGTCATTTGTATGCGAAGGAGACGGAGGAGAAGGCAACCGGCGTACCGGGGCTTCACGCAAATTTTTATGAAAAAAATTTATGAAAGCAGTTTTGGATTTCTTTAGTGACATTCTTTCAGAAACCATTTCCCCCCAGTAGCTCTTTAATGATTATTAACATGAAATAGTAACCGTTTTAGTGCGTTATCAATTCGGTTTACCTGTTCAGTTGACGTATATTGGATTACCCATATACAGGGTATCTCAGAAGTCCCATGATAGCTGGATAACTTGGAAAATTCGACCTTTAGGGAAAAGTTTAATTTTGAACCGGGAATCGAAAAGTTCAGAAAATTTTACAATCGGATAAGACCTTGATCGCAAAAAAATTTAACCTTGGGAGATATTATCAAGAACAAGTTTCCGGATTGATTTTTCTATAGTCCATTTTAGGATACTTAAAGGTCTAATTTTCCATGTTATCCTCTCATCCGAAAACGTGACCTTGGCATGACCTCTAAGGTCAAATTTTGTTGTGATCAAGGTCATATCCGATTGTAAAATTTTCTGAATTTTTCGATTCCGGGCCTAAAATTAGGTTCTATTATTTAAAAAAATCAAATTGATCTCAAAATGACCTTAAAGGCAATGGTCAAGCTCCATCGAAGCACCATCGAATAGTCAGGGAAAAACCCTTAACCCTTTATATTAAACCTTTTTGCTAAAGGTTGATTTTTCCAAGTTATCCAGCCGTCCCGGGACTTTTGGGGTACCCTGTATATATACCTATATTATAAAGTCGTTTAAAAAATCTTACGACTCAGCCCCCTCCGCCCCCTGCCCCCCTCCATAGCTGCCCCTCAAAATTCCTTCTTAAAAAAATGATGAGCAGCCATTTTGAAGTACCTAAAGACTTGATTATGATTGGTCTATATAGAATAGGCGCCAAGATTTGCTTTATAAATTGTTTGAGATTAAGAGGTTTGAATTTTTAAAAACGAAATTGATTTTTAAATTTTAAAAAATATAACTAAATCAAAATAGCATCGAAATATTTATTTTAAAATAAGAAAAACAAGCTGATTGGTCCAAAGAAAACCCACACAGTTTGGAATTATGAAATATTTAAACGAAAAATGTAAGTCGTAAATAGTATCAATGACTTAAAATTTGGCTTTGTATAGCAAAAAAGTATTAAAATTTTATCTGAAGTTAACAAGGACTGTGAATACTGTTCTGATTGCAGTTAAATTTCTAACCTCCAAATTTTTGAATTGTAGGAATACACTGAAATAGATACAATTCCAGTTTCAATAACAAATATTGAATAAATTTGCAAATGTTAAAAAGTAAAATAAATTTCAAAATTCATAATATTTCAATATTAATTTTATAAGTATAATCTAGGGAAAGGAAGAGAGCACGCGTAGCGTGCCTGAACTTGCTAGTAACATAAAAATGTGATTATTTACATGGGTTCTGAGAAGACCCGGACCCCCTCAGCGCCCTCTTGCACCCCCCTTCTCAGCGCCGTCTCAAAATAACATAGAAGAGTATGTTAAGATCTAAGACGTATCTTAAGGTCTATTTAAGAAAAATTGTGAAAATTGTTTGCCTTAAAAGCTTAATTGCACTCAAACAAATAAGGGCTATTAATCCATGAGGTACTGTATAAAGGTCTATGTTGGAATCAGGAGAAATAAGTACTACGAATGAGAGCTCACTGTACTCGGGTAGTCTCGGTCGCAAAGCATCCAGAGACAGGACAAGTTAGGAAAAGAAAAGAAAATTGTTGAACAATAAAGACAGAGTCAAAGATGCAGAAAACGTAACATACACGAGGAGGTAGACGCCGAAAGCAGAAATAAAAAAATGACAGAGACAAAGCGGCAGATGCAAAGAGGCAGCGACAGAGAGACAAGGACATAAACAGAGAGGCAGAGACAGGGACAAACAGATAGAGCCTAAAATAGGGAGACAGAGACAGAGAGTAAAGGAGCAAAAGCGACAGAGACACAGAGACAGAGAAAGGTAGGAGATGCGACAAAGACAGAGAGTAAGAGACAGGGAGTTAGAGTCGCTAAATCATTTTTTTAAATGTACATTTTAATATAAAATTGCCTTATTTCTGAATATTTGATTTTGCATAAATACATTACTCTTTATTCAAACGTCACAAGACATAACAATATTTTAAAAATTCCTTCCAATGGTGAATTTTAAATCAAAATTTTGACTTTAAAAATATTAAATGGAAAAATTAAGGAATGCGAATAGCTTTAGTCAAAGGAGATACAAAAATCAAAGATTTTGGCCCGCATCCCATTATAAAATATGAAATGGTTCAGTCTGTAAGATACGGCAGGATACAAATTTTAAAATCTCAATATCTTTGAATCAAATAGGTAGACCACTGGTAGGGCCTACTCTATTAAAAATTACATATTTTAATACAAAATTTATAAGAGGTATCATTACTGATCAACAATTTTATTTTTTAGGTGAATAAAAAAAAAACATTTTTAACTGTAGTATCCCCTTGAACTAATTAAAACTAAATCATAGTAAAAATAGTCTTCATAACCTCAAAAACAAAATAGTACACGCGAAGTGCGTTTAAGTTTTGCTAGTATGTTATATTTTAGAAAATATTCACGAATTGGACATTTTGAAAAATGGAACTTGTTTATGTAACGTACATTGACGATTATACCAACTTTCAAGGCCATGACCCTGTGGCATCTGGGTACGCCTATTTTTGAATATAGTTGCTAATTTTGCGAATTTTCATAAGGCTAATGTTAAATTGAAATAGAAAGATCAAATCAAGAGATGAATGTCAGCGATAGTATTGTAGTTATGTTGATGAGAATCGAATGGCCCAGCTGTCAAGTCAGTGAATAAATTTACACCAATGGTTTATTTTTTGCTGACGTTTTGGGCATTTTATATGCCCCTTTTCCGGGCTATATAATTACAGTTTACATAGTGTGTTCTAAGTAGTCTGACTGTAGTCTTATTTTAGCAGTAGCAATTCCTATAGCTGCCATAAAATTGTTAACTAATAACATATTTAATTCTAGTTCTAAGTTAGTCTTAAGTAAGCCAGACCAGCGAACAGGAAAACTATCTTCCTCTGCTGAATTACCTTTTGTAATGTAAGATATATGAGCAAATCCCCAAAACTTTTGAAATTTGTAATTGAAAAAAAAAAAATTTTTTTTCAAAGCACAGCTTTGAAAATCTTTTTTTCTCTTTTAGTTAGCCTCGAATAACATTAGAAAATACAGGCTCATGTTTTTTTCAGAATCTTTTTTTTTGCAAAACAGCATAATTGACCCAAACTCGAAATTTTGTAGATATGAAAAAAAAAGTATATCAAATGATCTGTATTAACAGATGAACTGTATTTATTTCATAAATAATAATACAACAAATTATTGAAAAAATACAATAGTTACAAAAATTAATAATAACAATAATATTAAATTATTTAAAAAAAAAAAAATAATATTGATTATTTTCAAAAATTAAAAAAAATTAATTATAGCAATAATACTGAATTTAATTATTTTCAACTATGATTTTTTTTTTGGTTGCTTTTTTGTTAGCTTTTTTTCTGTTTTTTTTTACCTTTTCAACTTTTTCATCGACTAAATTCCATTTATTTGGTTTGAGTGAAAAATGAGTGCATGGAAGCGTGGTGAAACATGAATTGCATGCGAGATAATTAAGGAACAATGCATTTTTATATTCTGCATTCCACAATAACTGAAAAACTTTGTTAGAATTTGGCGCGGATTTTAAATTAGGCTCAATGATCTTATCAATAGTTTCTATCTCATCAAGTGTAACTTTGAAAATTAGAATCTTTTTCTTATCAGATTTATTAACAGCAGTAATTACATCATCTGCTGACGTAATATCGTTTCCAGCTAGAACAAAGTTATCACACAAACCTTTAACTGTCCCCCCAGTTGCGTCAGCACTACTCTTTCCATGCCCGGGAGTGGAAATATTCCAGGAAGCATTTTTCAAATGAAATTTTTCACAATGTAGTCTAAACAAATGGAAATTTGTTTTATTTTTGTACTGTGTCGTGGGACCATCACTGCGAATATGAATTGTTTCTACATTTGGTACAGTCGACTGAATAAGCTTGAAAATTGGTTGCAAATGGGCCCAAATAGCAGTGGCATCATGCCTTAAACTTTCCGACACAGTACAAAAAGAAACACACTCCGGTTCATCGTGCAAAGTTTTCTTGTAATAGAAAACTCCCGTGTGGAGGCTTAGCTGTTTTTGAGAAGCTCCAAAGTGTACAGCTTGGATTTCTTCTGCGTATTTACATACGTAGTTCTCTGAGAAATCAATGACCATTTGAACTTCGTTTAACTTCAAATTACATTTGTTATCGTGAAAAAATGACAACTGGTGACTAGTATCATAAGAATGTTTCAAGAATGAGTTTAGTGATGAATTTAGTTCTTGGATTATTTCTGAAACAGTACAGAAAATTTTAGTTTTCGAAGTGACAGTAACGTTGAAAACTTTATTTTTTTTGCCGATACGATTCTCTTTTGAAGTCACCCACTTATAATAATATGTTTTCATGTTATTTTTATTATCTTTTACGGCTCTTTTACCACATTTTTGACATTCTCTGTACATACACTTTTTATTTTTATAATCACAAACAAACTTATTAATAAACTTATATGAACTTCCGGCTGAAATAATCTTAAAATGAGCCAATTTTTGCAATAGAAAATTGAAGTTTGCATGTTGTTTACATAAGCATGTATCACGAGCAGTAAATTTTTTTTTCAAGATCCAAAAAGGTTTGAGTCGATAAAATACAGATCGAGAAATTTTCAATTTTTCAGTTTGCAAAAATTTTTTATGCATAATATCAACTGTTTCCGTTAGATAGCGTTTTCTTTTGGTAATTCCATTTTTGGTTATAAAGTCCCTGACACCCGGTGCTACACATGAATTCTCGTCCCGCTCTAAAAACGCAGTAATCGCATCAGATAATGTTTTTCTAATTAGTATTGTTTTTTTATTAAAACGCCTACCAGTCCAATTGCTATATTTATTGACCTTTTTATTATAATAATAGTTATTGATTTTAGATAATTTATTTAGACAACGATATTTATTTACAATTGTACCTGATGTCATTCGCGCAAAAGTGGCTTTTTCATTTTCTGTATTCAGTTTAGTTTTATTATCAATTAACTGAGCCTGCAAAACTTTTCCAATTAACAAATGCTTCTTAATCTCTGTTGCACCTTTTTTTACAATTACTTCCACTTCACTACAAATTTCATCTTTTTCTATGTTTTTTCGCAACTCTCTAAAATATTTAACTGTCCATTTATCTCGCTGTTTAACTTTTTTTTTAATAATCAACTTCAATTTTTCAATTTTTCTGCGTAGCCTCCTTTCCCTATTATTCGAATGGCGTAAAGAATTTTCCACTTTTTTAATTTTTATTCGCGTTTGTTCAAAAGAGTTATATTCATACTCTTCTCGACTATTGCTTTCAATTGGAGCACCTTTAAGATATGGCTGTGAAACAATACCTGGGGATGCTTCGTTGTTTACTACGTCACCGTCCAAAACATCGTAACTTGAGTCGACACTATCGAGATCACTGGCCTGGCTGTCCAGACGCATTTTTTTCAGAGGACTTTCTGTTTGTACATTTGTCGATTTTCGTTTTCGGGTAGTACTGTAATCGACTGATTGTTTCTCTTCGAGTCGGCTACTTCGTCTTGTGATATTTTCATTTCCGCTATTGCTGCTATCACCAATAATTTCATTATTCAACGTTTCATCCACGCCTACGATTTCGGAAACATCAATATTTTTCACCCTAAAATATACAAATACATAAAATGAGCATAATAATTATCTAAAACAGATAGTTTCATCTGTGCATTTTACGGGTGTAATGTTCACTTTCGCAATTTTCGCACTTACTGTCCATCTGAAAGACGTTCTTGTCTTCTTTTTTCGTTAAATTCACGAAGGTCGTTTGCACGTTTTTGCCGTTTTTGCCTTTCTATTTCTCTCTTGGCATTTACTTTTTCACGTTTCAATAGTTTCTTTTTTTCTTTGGCACTAATGTTATCCATTGTAAAGATAAATTGAGAGCAACCGCTGTGCTAATATCTCATATTTACTGCCCGAGAGTCAGGACGACACTGAATTTTCCGCGCAACTTTCAGTGTTTGTTTACATATTTCAGTACACACACAATTCGCTCTATCTGTTTTGAAAGCGAAATGAGAGGTACAGTAGCAGTACGCTTATACATAAATTTATTCTTCATATCATATTGATGTAACATTTTTATAATTTTTGTAATTGCATTTGAGCAGTCAACGCAATGAATATGCAACTTAAGCACCATTTAGATCTCAAATAAAAAGAATAAATATTAATTGGCTTTGGGTTATACATTAATCTGAAAGGTATTTTTGTTGTGCCAATAAAAAATGTCTTTTTCCAACATGAGCGGCGCACCGACTACACCAACTACTAGAGTGTTTAACTCAGAGAATTTAAAAGGCACAGACATAACAAAAATTGATTTAGATTAGTACTTTAGAGTAGAACACACTCTAATTATTTATATATGAGTTCTAACAAACTTATTTAAAAAAAAAAATTAAATTTACGAAGTTTTCGATTTTTTATAAAGTGAGTTACACTAACATTCGGATTTTTTATTTTGTGCCTGATAGAAGCACATTCATGAAACTGATTTATCACAATAATATGATGGAAATGAACTTAAAAAAAAAATTTGAAGCAATTTGTTCAAGACTTTTTTTTGTTACAATGCAAAGAAACAAATTTTCTATAGCGAGTAACACATTAAATTCTTGCATAAATCATACATTTTCGATTTATAGCTTTATAGCTATAATTGATGGTCCAAAATAAATTAGTGGAGGTTGTTAGTCATCATTTTTCGAACGAAAAACCGTTTTCAAATTTTGATTTCCTCTTAGTATAGCCCCAATATCATGGAGTAACTTAAATTTTAAAAGTTTTGGGGATTTGCTCATATATATAATGATTACGAATTTATAATCCTTTTGTACTTTACTCTGGTTTCAATAAATAAATAAATAAATTCTCAAACAGTAGACCCTTAAGCTTTGAATTATGGAAGCTTTGACCATAAGTTCAGGTATTACACCTTCTATGTTTCAACTTCCTCGAGCATGAAAGTCGTTTGAATCAATCGTTGTTTTTGAACCATTCAATTCATTTGTGATAATCTTTGCTGAATACCAACAAAATTATTTCTTTCCTCTTCATTATTTCTTCATTTTCTTGTTTTAATATTAAAAGGTCTAATTTATATTTTCCATCTGTTATGGCTCCAAAATATTCAAATATGTTTTTTCATTTTTCTGTACGAAACAATTTCTTAAATATCCTTTGATTTCTGTAAATAATATTTGTATTACTTCCTAAATAAATTATTATCAAATAAATTGTTTTATTTCTATTTATAATTACTGATAAATGTTTTTTTAACGGAATATCTTGAAATTTAATTTTTTGTGGCTTTAATTTTTCTATAAAAGCCCTTTCGTTTAATTTAAAAATTTGTTAATAGTATTGTAGATTTTCTTCACATTCCGAATTGTCTTTTGTATACCCCCTTTAGCTTTTGTAATACTAACTGTACCTAATAAAATTTTCTGTATCTAAAAATAAACAGAAACTAAATATTACAACAATATGAGAAGCACAACAGAAAGAACCCTTAATTTTTACTTCATTAATTTGTATTTGTGAAATAAATTTAACTATGTTGTTGTCATAGATGTTGCACTGTAGATGAATGCTGTCGTTATTATTTAAAATAAATTTCAGAATCTGAAATTCAGAATGTTGATTTTTATTCCTAAACTTTACTTTTTTGAAAATTTCTTCGACATGTATGTATTTGGGATTTATCCACTAACAACGTATTTTATTTATATAGTGACTTATACTTATTTTTTATAGTCGGTTTTAAAAATCAATATCATTTTTTTAATGAGAAACTTCAGAGTATGTCCGTTAGTAAGATCTCTGTGTGTCAGACATAGTGAGAAACTACGGATTACTGCATTCGTTTCAATCATTATTTGATGCTTAGATATGTTTTAGGTATGTATCAATACATCACATTATTTCATAGAAGATTATAAAAACCAAAAACAAAAAGAGTATTGTTTATTGAATAAGAAGAAAATAACTTACGCTGATTTATCACCTATTTTAATTTTGGTCTTAAGGATGTTATGGCTACGCAGCTCCTACATAAGTAAGGTTTTAGCATTATGGAGGTTGGCTACCGGTGCTCGCGCGGGGCTGGGGAAAGGAATTTCCTCGCACCGCGCCTGCTGCTTCACTCACCATGCACCACCTCTTGCAGCCGACGAACTCGATCCTTTGTTTACGTTTTGCTGCAGTACCCGGGATCGGTGTTGTCTGTCGCGTTCAGATTTCGTATACACATTCTCCTGTATATTCTGCTATATTGCCGGTAGATTTTTGGTTCATTGTAACCTTTTTTAAAGAATCGCATCCTAAGTGTTTTGCGTTTTCACTAAGGTTATGGTTTTACTTCCATAAGAACCCCTGTATAAGAGTTGACCTTTGAAGTTGAATAATTCCATAACCAACTTGACACACGATCTGAAATTTCGCACACTTATAGGGAATTAATCGAAGAACGACAATATTAAGTTTTTGGAACGATGTAACCATTTTCATTTGGGTAGCCAACCTCCTTAAGGTGATGTGAAATACCGACATAATTTTTGGACGTGTACATCTTATGCAAATACTAATAGAATTACTCAAAAAAATCTTAGAGTATAGTATTTACATATACGAAGCGCTTCACAATCCTGCTTTTCCAAAAAAATACTTAGAAATTAATTAATTAAATAAAAACCGCAATGCCGGTAAGTAGGAATCTGCATTTGTATAATTTTGATCTAGTTTTTAAACGAGCATATCTGATGGAAATGTTAATAAAATCACTCAAAAAAATTTCTGAGCATAGTATTTACATCTACGGAGCGGCTGATAAATTTGTTTTTCCAAATAAACGTTCGAATATTAATTTATTAAATAATGAAATTGGGTTGATTTTGGATTCCACATCGCCTTAAACTACGAGAAAAAATGATATAGAATAGTTATCGATTTTTCCGTTCAGTAACTCTATGCGAAAATACAATTCGAATATTATAAGCTTTAAAAATGGAGAATCGAAGAAAAATTTAAGAAGTTTCATTATTTTTTATTATTACGTAACAAAGCACAGTACACAAGATTTTGATGAAACAAATTTAACAGAGGCACCGTGACAACCTTTAGGAGACCAGGGTATAGATAGACAATAGTTGATGTCACACTTGCTCGTAGAATAGGTGACTGGAGAGTTCTGGAGGACTTCACTGCAAGTGACCACCAGTACCTCTTCTTGGTACAATTCCAATCGGGACCGCGGAATGAGCAATCGATCACTAAAGAAACTAGGTTCAATATCGCCCAATTGAACACTGCTGCATTCGGGCTGATAATATGCCGCGGATACAGCGAAATGAAAAGATTAGAACTCGATCGCTGGTCAGAAGAGGATATCTCGTCGGTGGGAATGCTAGTCATACTACGCGCGTGTGAGGCATCAATCCTCCGGAAAAAACGGCGGGCAAAAGATGGACTGCATATTGGTGGACAGAGGAAATCACGAAACTAAGACGCACAACCAGTGATTGTCGCAGGAAAGCGACGAGAGCTAGAAAGGACAGGGTGGACATGATCGGCAAATGCACGGCGTACAAGGTCGCGAAAAAAGCGCTACAGTGGTCGATCAATAAAAGTAAAAACGCAAAAATTTTATGCCTTATCTAGGATATTGATGCAGATGTTTGAGGAAAAGTACAAAATAGCAATGCAGCGACTAAACCCTCGTACACCCAGTGTAGCACAAGACGCACAGACGATGACCCACACTCCCCGAGAACCAGACGAGTTAATACAAGTAGGTGAGATTCCCATGATTTCAGAGGCCGCACTAAAGCTAACAGTAGACTCACTCAAAAACAGGAAGGCCCCTGGCCCGGATAGCATACCGTGTGGCCTTGAAGGCCACAGCGTGGGCCTGCCTGCAGCTGTTGCTGGATATGTACAACTGGTGTCTGAAGCAGGGCAACTGTAGCAGGCGGTGGAAAGTTCAGCGGCTGGTACTCGTCGGCAAGGGGAAGGGTGACCTAAACACTGCCGACTTTCTGATAGGCAGTTCGGCTTTAGACCAGGGCCCTCAACGATAGACGCCGTCAGAACGGTTGTTAACATAGCAGAACAGGCAGAACAGAGCAATCATTACTCTCGTAAGATATGCGTGGCGGCAACATTAGATGCCAGAGATGCCTTTAATTCATTACGATGGCAGGACACTCTCAATACACTAAGAGACTAAGCCCCAGGGAAAGCTAGAAATCGCTATGAGGCATATACTCAGCTGGCTCCGGGAACATAGCCTGTAACTCGCCACCCATAAATCTGAAATAGTATTACTCACATGAAAGAGGATAAACACTATTGCGCTGATGAGAATTGTGGATGTGACTATTGAGACAAAAACGGCGGTAAAGTACTTAGGGCTGTGGCTCAATAATAAGCTGACCTTCTATGAGCACATTAGACAGGCTTCTGAGAAAGCGTCGAGGGTTGATGAGACACTGAGCTGGCTGACGGCGAATGTAGGCGAGCCAAAACCGAGCAGGCGAAGACTGCTTGTATCGGTTGTACACTCCATTTACTCTACGGCACGGAGGTATGGGCAGCCTTGGGCGTAGAATTCAACCGGAAGAAACCGGGGGCTGTCCAACGACGCTGCGCACTAAGGATCATATATTCGTGTCGATCAGTGTCCGAGGAGGCGGTATTAGTGACTGTGGAGTTTAGGCCCATGAGGCTAAGAGCGAAGCAAGGAAAATTAGTTTACAACAACAAAGACCGTATAGGAAAAGTCAACGCGTCTAAAGAAGCTAGAGATATCGTGGTAGATGCGTGTCAGTATGACCGGGACTGTGCCGAAAAGGTAGATAGACACGCAGACTCATCGGGCAGATACGTCCGTGGATTGAACGCGAACATGGTGAGGTAAACAGGACCGTGTTCCTCACAGGACACGGGTTCTTCCTGGCCTACCTCTACAAGATCGGCAAAATACGCAGCCCTGCATGCGTATACTGTGGGGCGGCTTATGACGATGCTGAGCACACGATCTTTGTGTGTAGTAGATGGTCGGACAAAAGAACCTAATTAGAGCACACGATAGGGTGCCTAACACCAGACACCGTAGTAAGCATGATGATGAAGGAAATTAGCTCGCATGCGCGGATTTAGTAGAGAAAGTACTCCGAGAGAAAAAAGCCGACGAACACCTTATAGACTACATTGGAATGAGGGGCGCGAGTTAACCGTAGCTAACATATTAAACGGAGGTAGCTTAAACACGCAAAATGTTGGATAGAGTAAATAAACGTAGGAAAATTCCCGTAGCGGAATCAGGGATTCCCACTGAAGTAATCCGAATAGGCTGCCGGCGCGGAGAAACAAGTCCAAGGTACGGAGGTGGGAGTTTAGTGGGCATTCTTGCTCCAGGCTCATTGACCTCGTCGTCCACGAAAAGGCTGGAACGATTGAGCCTCATACACAGGGATGGGGGATCCACATGTCCTCCCCTATGGTGCATTAATGCATTCTCCAACTCCTCGGAAAAAGAGGGGTGGGTTTCACACGAGGCCCGTATCTACAGAGCACGGCGCCTCGTGCGATGCATACACACTCTCGCATGCGCTCTCCCTCTCTATCTGTTGAGAGTCGCTTGCTGCGAGACTGACCACAGCACAGAGAGACGCCGCATAGACGCCTGTCTGTGTATGCGCAGACAAGCGTGCGCGCCCGCTCTCTCTCCCCTCGCCATGTAAGCGTCTCGCACGCGCATGAAATATAGCCTGAGATTATGCACTTTCAATTAACGTGTCTCACGAACGAGACCGCTGGCCTTTCTCAGATTTGAATATTATGTTCTAATAGATGTCATTAGTAACATATAAGTTTTTAGAAAAATTCGTAAGAAATCTCTTCGAGTTACAAACGAAAACGTTCATTTCGCGCGGGCCTTCCCATAAGACGCTGTATTAAAATTTATTTATTTATTTATTTACAGATAATATTTACAATTAATTATTATATATTTACAGAAAGTAAATTTACATAAGTAAGTAAATCCTACCGAGGCAAATAGTATTGACTAAACTTTACGCGCCTACCATTTCCTAGTATGTAAGGATATATTATTTAGCTTGTAAGTTTTCCTCTTCTATGTACCAGACCTATATATAGGCAAAACTATTTGCCTCGGTAGGATTTACTTACTTATGTAAAACATCGCATAGAGATTTATTACACCATATAACAGATATATAAATTTTGTTAAAATTAAATTATTGTATTGAATTAGTTATCGCCGCTTTTGTAATGAATATTTTTAATTTTTTGAGATCTTTAGCAGGCCTATTAAAGACCTTTATATCTTCATATTTAATAACGTTAATAAACATGAAAGAAACCCTTAGGGAATATTCCTGCAAACCTTGATGACCGTTTTTCCATTCCTTTTCTAAAATGATCAGGTAGGCTACCTATTATTGTAATATTGCAGCAATAGTCGTAAAAGATTAATTAATACTAGACGAATATATAATTAAGTTTCATTAATATTTCCTCGATTAAGCAGTATTGATTGAATTCATCGACACGAGAGGAGCATTCAATATATTCCCCTATAACACTCAATATTGAAGCAAAATTGGTTCAATGTTGCTTCGACATATTCGCCATATTCGCTAATGTTCCCTTAACGTTAGTATACAGGTATCGTTAGTATTGAAGTTATTTATCTCACATCGATAAGGCGTAAAATTTGGAGTCCCCATTTCCCTATTGTAAACGGGATATCAAAAACAACGCAAACTTTGTAATTCTGACTCTTCGTAAAGAGTCATTTGAACGGTTGAATTATACGGCTTATATACAGTAATGGGCTCTCGGAGTTCAGAAACGGGAAATAACAACTAGATCTAGTTATTTTTGATCAGTGCTAAGTTCAAGACAGAGAATTTGCTTTAGTGAGTGACCGAGTGTAAGCGCGACGTTGCAACGTATATTTCAGAGTCAGGTCAGGCTAATTAGGCTGGCCCCATCCCCATGCTGCATTCTCAGCAAATTCTCTGCCTTAAACTTAGCACTGGTCGAAAATAACTAGATCTAGTTATTATTGGGTATACAAATAAGTTTCCGCCGTTTTCAAGAGATGGCTCCACCGACAAGATTACTTTGAAATCGTCAGATGTAAAATGTCACATAGAAAGTTTGGACACCTCGCAACAACATAACGTTAAAATACTATTGACTTTGTATTGGCAATATACATTTTTGTTTTGTTCGAAAATGTCGAGTTTTGTACCGAATAAGCGTCATTTGCGGGAAGTTTTGATTTATTTATTTCATTTAAAGAAATCTGCTGCTGAGGCGCATCGGTCGCTTGTAGAAGTTTACGGTGATGCTGCTTTAAGTAAGAGAAGTTATCGTGAGTGGTTTCAAAAGATTAAAAACGGCAAGTTTGATGTGGAAGATAAAGAACGCGAAGGAAGGCCAGTCAAGTTTGAAGACGCTGAGTTAGAGGCATTATTGGACCAAGACTCATACCAAACTGAAGAGCAGCTCGCAGAAAGTTTGGAAGTGACTCAACCAGCGATTTCACACCGTCCAAAACCATTGATATGGTTCAAAAGCAAGGAAATTGGGTTCCGCATGAACTGAAACCCAGAGACGTCGAGCGCCATCTTTTCACGTGCGAAAAACTTTTCCAAAGACGAAGTCGAAAGGGTTTTTTGCATCGAATAGTGACGGGGGATGAAAAGTGGATCAACTACGACAACGCAAAGCGTAAGAAATCATGGGGTAAGCCCGGCCATGTACCAACTTCAACGACCAAACCGAATATTTATGGCAAAAAGTTAATGTTGTGCATTTGATGGGATCAGTTCGGAGTAATCTATTACGAGCTACTCCAGCCTAACGAAACTATCACTGGTGAACGTTATCAACAGTAACTGTTGCAACTGAGCAGAGAATTGAAGCTTAAATGCCCCCAATATGCTAAAAGACATGACAAAGTGATTTTTCAGCACGACAACGCTCGGCCACATGTTGCAAAAGTCGTCAAGGATACTTTGGAAGCTGTACAATGGGATGTCTTACCCCACCCGCCGTATTCACCAGACATTGCTCCTTCGGACTACCACTTGTTCCGGTCGATGGCTCACGCCCTGGTCAAGCAACACTTCACTTCTTACGAAGAAGCCAAAAATTGGGTCGATTCATGGGTAGCCTCAAAAGATGAAGAGTTTTTCCGACGTGGCATCCGAATGCTGCCAGAAAAATGGCAAAAAGTAGTAGCCAATGACGGACAATATTTTGAATAAAATGTAACGTATATTTTTTTTACAATAAATTGATAATTTTTATAAAAAAAACGGCGGAAACTTATTTGTATTTACAATATTTCCCGTTTCCGAACTCCGGGGGCCCATTACTGCTTATATACTTTCAGCTATCCAGTGTAACCACAGAAAGCGATATCGGCGCGCAGCATGGCGGATAAATAGCCGAAGCTTGCTTATCGAGAGCCGCCCATCACAAGTTCCCCTTTATCATCGCTATGCGGCGCGCCGGTAGCGCTTTCTGTGATTATACTGGATGGCCGATAACACTTTCTGTAGATATACTGAATAGCCGAGAGTATATAAGCCGTGTAATTCAACCGTTCAAATAACTCTTTATCTTTACAAGGGTCCGAATGAAAAGGCTTGCCTTGTTTTTGATATCCCGTTTAAAATGGGGACTCGA